>CAWVNZ010000095.1:0-56373 GCA_963930735.1 Dioctria linearis | reverse complement strand
CGCAAATTTTAATTGCGCCAGGGATTGCCTTTTCTATAGTAAATTATTCAAAAAATAATTTTCAACTGTCACAAATTTTAATTGCGTCAGGGATTGCCTTTTCTATAGTAAATTATTCAAAAACTAATTTTCAACTGTCACAAATTTTAATTGCGCCAGGGATTGCCTTTTCTATAGTAAATTATTCAAAAAATAATTTTCAACTGTCACAAATTTTAATTGCGCCAGGGATTGCCTTTTCTATAGTAAATTATTCAAAAAATAATTTTCAACTGTCACAAATTTTAATTGCGCCAGGGATTGCCTTTTCTATAGTAAATTATTCAAAACTAATTTTATACTGTCGCAAATTTTAATTGCGCCAGGGATTGCCTTTTCTATAGTAAATTATTCAAAAACTAATTTTATACTGTCGCAAATTTTATGTGCGCCAGGGATTGCCTTTTCTATAGTAAATTATTCAAAAAATAATTTTATACTGTCGCAAATTTTAAATATCCCAGGGATTGCCTTTTCTATAGTAAATTATTCAAAAAATAATTTTCAACTGTCACAAATTTTAATTGCGCCAGGGATTGCCTTTTCTATAGTAAATTATTCAAAAACTAATTTTATACTGTCGCAAATTTTAAATATCCCAGGGATTGCCCTTTTCTATAGTAAATTATTCAAAAATAATTTTATACTGTCGCAAATTTTAAATATCCCAGGGATTGCCTTTTCTACAGTAAATTATTCAAAAACTAATTTTCTACTGTCGCAAATTTTAATTGCGCCAGGGATTGCCTTTTCTATAGTAAATTATTCAAAAAATAATTTTCAACTGTCACAAATTTTAATTGCGCCAGGGATTGCCTTTTCTATAGTAAATTATTAAAAAAATAATTTTATACTGTCGCAAATTTTAATTGCGCCAGGGATTGCCTTTTCTACAGTAAATTATTCAAAAAATAATTTTATACTGTCGCAAATTTTAATTGCGCCAGGGATTGCCTTTTCTATAGTAAATTATTCAAAAACTAATTTTATACTGTCGCAAATTTTATGTGCGCCAGGGATTGCCTTTTCTATAGTAAATTATTCAAAAAATAATTTTCTACTGTCGCAAATTTTAAATATCCCAGGGATTGCCTTTTCTACAGTAAATTATTCAAAAACTAATTTTATACTGTCGCAAATTTTAATTGCGCCAGGGATTGCCTTTTCTATAGTAAATTATTCAAAAAATAATTTTATACTGTCGCAAATTTTAATTGCGCCAGGGATTGCCTTTTCTATAGTAAATTATTCAAAAAATAATTTTCAACTGTCACAAATTTTAATTGCGCCAGGGATTGCCTTTTCTATAGTAAATTATTCAAAAAATAATTTTATACTGTCGCAAATTTTAATTGCGCCAGGGATTGACTTTTCTATAGTAAATTATTCAAAAACTAATTTTCAACTGTCACAAATTTTATGTGCGCCAGGGATTGCCTTTTCTATAGTAAATTATTCAAAAACTAATTTTATACTGTCGCAAATTTTAAATATCCCAGGGATTGCCTTTTCTATAGTAAATTATTCAAAAAATAATTTTCTACTGTCGCAAATTTTAATTGCGCCAGGGATTGCCTTTTCTATAGTAAATTATTCAAAAAATAATTTTCAACTGTCACAAATTTTAATTGCGCCAGGGATTGCCTTTTCTATAGTAAATTATTCAAAAAATAATTTTCAACTGTCACAAATTTTAATTGCGCCAGGGATTGCCTTTTCTATAGTAAATTATTCAAAAAATAATTTTATACTGTCGCAAATTTTAAATATCCCAGGGATTGCCTTTTCTACAGTAAATTATTCAAAAACTAATTTTCTACTGTCGCAAATTTTAATTGCGCCAGGGATTGCCTTTTATATAGTAAATTTTTCAAAAACTAATTTTATACTGTCGCAAATTTTATGTGCGCCAGGGATTGCCTTTTCTATAGTAAATTATTCAAAAACTAATTTTATACTGTCGCAAATTTTATGTGCGCCAGGGATTGCCTTTTCTATAGTAAATTATTCAAAAAATAATTTTCAACTGTCACAAATTTTAATTGCGCCAGGGATTGCCTTTTCTACAGTAAATTATTCAAAAAATAATTTTATACTGTCGCAAATTTTAATTACGCCAGGGATTGCCTTTTCTACAGTAAATTATTCAAAAAATAATTTTCTACTGTCGCAAATTTTAATTGCGCCAGGGATTGCCTTTTCTACAGTAAATTTTTCAAAACTAATTTTATACTGTCGCAAATTTTATGTGCGCCAGGGATTGCCTTTTCTACAGTAAATTATTCAAAAAATAATTTTATACTGTCGCAAATTTTAATTACGCCAGGGATTGCCTTTTCTACAGTAAATTATTCAAAAAATAATTTTATACTGTCGCAAATTTTAAATATCCCAGGGATTGCCTTTTCTATAGTAAATTTTTCAAAAACTAATTTTATACTGTCACAAATTTTATGTGCGCCAGGGATTGCCTTTTCTATAGTAAATTATTCAAAAACTAATTTTATACTGTCGCAAATTTTAATTGCGCCAGGGATTGCCTTTTCTATAGTAAATTATTCAAAAAATAATTTTCTACTGTCGCAAATTTTAATTGCGCCAGGGATTGCCTTTTCTATAGTAAATTATTCAAAAAATAATTTTCAACTGTCACAAATTTTAATTGCGCCAGGGATTGCCTTTTCTATAGTAAATTATTCAAAAAATAATTTTCAACTGTCACAAATTTTAATTGCGCCAGGGATTGCCTTTTCTATAGTAAATTATTCAAAAAATAATTTTATACTGTCGCAAATTTTAAATATCCCAGGGATTGCCTTTTCTACAGTAAATTATTCAAAAACTAATTTTCTACTGTCGCAAATTTTAATTGCGCCAGGGATTGCCTTTTATATAGTAAATTTTTCAAAAACTAATTTTATACTGTCGCAAATTTTAATTGCGCCAGGGATTGCCTTTTCTATAGTAAATTATTCAAAAAATAATTTTCAACTGTCACAAATTTTAATTGCGCCAGGGATTGCCTTTTCTATAGTAAATTATTCAAAAAATAATTTTCAACTGTCACAAATTTTAATTACGCCAGGGATTGCCTTTTCTATAGTAAATTTTTCAAAAACTAATTTTATACTGTCGCAAATTTTAATTGCGCCAGGGATTGCCTTTTCTATAGTAAATTATTCAAAAAATAATTTTCAACTGTCACAAATTTTAATTGCGCCAGGGATTGCCTTTTCTATAGTAAATTATTCAAAAACTAATTTTCAACTGTCACAAATTTTAATTGCGCCAGGGATTGCCTTTTCTATAGTAAATTATTCAAAAAATAATTTTCAACTGTCACAAATTTTAATTGCGCCAGGGATTGCCTTTTCTATAGTAAATTATTCAAAAAATAATTTTCAACTGTCACAAATTTTAATTGCGCCAGGGATTGCCTTTTCTATAGTAAATTATTCAAAAACTAATTTAATACTGTCGCAAATTTTAATTGCGCCAGGGATTGCCTTTTCTATAGTAAATTATTCAAAAACTAATTTTATACTGTCGCAAATTTTATGTGCGCCAGGGATTGCCTTTTCTATAGTAAATTATTCAAAAAATAATTTTATACTGTCGCAAATTTTAAATATCCCAGGGATTGCCTTTTCTATAGTAAATTATTCAAAAAATAATTTTCAACTGTCACAAATTTTAATTGCGCCAGGGATTGCCTTTTCTATAGTAAATTATTCAAAAACTAATTTTATACTGTCGCAAATTTTAAATATCCCAGGGATTGCCCTTTTCTATAGTAAATTATTCAAAAAATAATTTTATACTGTCGCAAATTTTAAATATCCCAGGGATTGCCTTTTCTACAGTAAATTATTCAAAAACTAATTTTCTACTGTCGCAAATTTTAATTGCGCCAGGGATTGCCTTTTCTATAGTAAATTATTCAAAAAATAATTTTCAACTGTCACAAATTTTAATTGCGCCAGGGATTGCCTTTTCTATAGTAAATTATTCAAAAAATAATTTTATACTTTCGCAAATTTTAATTGCGCCAGGGATTGCCTTTTCTACAGTAAATTATTCAAAAAATAATTTTATACTGTCGCAAATTTTAATTGCGCCAGGGATTGCCTTTTCTATAGTAAATTATTCAAAAACTAATTTTATACTGTCGCAAATTTTATGTGCGCCAGGGATTGCCTTTTCTATAGTAAATTATTCAAAAAATAATTTTCTACTGTCGCAAATTTTAAATATCCCAGGGATTGCCTTTTCTACAGTAAATTATTCAAAAACTAATTTTATACTGTCGCAAATTTTAATTGCGCCAGGGATTGCCTTTTCTATAGTAAATTATTCGAAAAAATAATTTTATACTGTCGCAAATTTTAATTGCGCCAGGGATTGCCTTTTCTATAGTAAATTATTCAAAAAATAATTTTCAACTGTCAGAAATTTTAATTGCGCCAGGGATTGCCTTTTCTATAGTAAATTATTCAAAAAATAATTTTATACTGTCGCAAATTTTAATTGCGCCAGGGATTGACTTTTCTATAGTAAATTATTCAAAAACTAATTTTCAACTGTCACAAATTTTATGTGCGCCAGGGATTGCCTTTTCTATAGTAAATTATTCAAAAACTAATTTTATACTGTCGCAAATTTTAAATATCCCAGGGATTGCCTTTTCTATAGTAAATTATTCAAAAAATAATTTTCTACTGTCGCAAATTTTAATTGCGCCAGGGATTGCCTTTTCTATAGTAAATTATTCAAAAAATAATTTTCAACTGTCACAAATTTTAATTGCGCCAGGGATTGCCTTTTCTATAGTAAATTATTCAAAAAATAATTTTCAACTGTCACAAATTTTAATTGCGCCAGGGATTGCCTTTTCTATAGTAAATTATTCAAAAAATAATTTTATACTGTCGCAAATTTTAAATATCCCAGGGATTGCCTTTTCTACAGTAAATTATTCAAAAACTAATTTTCTACTGTCGCAAATTTTAATTGCGCCAGGGATTGCCTTTTATATAGTAAATTTTTCAAAAACTAATTTTATACTGTCGCAAATTTTATGTGCGCCAGGGATTGCCTTTTCTATAGTAAATTATTCAAAAACTAATTTTATACTGTCGCAAATTTTATGTGCGCCAGGGATTGCCTTTTCTATAGTAAATTATTCAAAAAATAATTTTCAACTGTCACAAATTTTAATTGCGCCAGGGATTGCCTTTTCTACAGTAAATTATTCAAAAAATAATTTTATACTGTCGCAAATTTTAATTACGCCAGGGATTGCCTTTTCTACAGTAAATTATTCAAAAAATAATTTTCTACTGTCGCAAATTTTAATTGCGCCAGGGATTGCCTTTTCTACAGTAAATTTTTCAAAAACTAATTTTATACTGTCGCAAATTTTATGTGCGCCAGGGATTGCCTTTTCTACAGTAAATTATTCAAAAAATAATTTTATACTGTCGCAAATTTTAATTACGCCAGGGATTGCCTTTTCTACAGTAAATTATTCAAAAAATAATTTTATACTGTCGCAAATTTTAAATATCCCAGGGATTGCCTTTTCTATAGTAAATTTTTCAAAAACTAATTTTATACTGTCGCAAATTTTATGTGCGCCAGGGATTGCCTTTTCTATAGTAAATTATTCAAAAAATAATTTTCAACTGTCACAAATTTTAATTGCGCCAGGGATTGCCTTTTCTACAGTAAATTATTCAAAAAATAATTTTATACTGTCGCAAATTTTAATTACGCCAGGGATTGCCTTTTCTACAGTAAATTATTCAAAAAATAATTTTCTACTGTCGCAAATTTTAATTGCGCCAGGGATTGCCTTTTCTACAGTAAATTTTTCAAAAACTAATTTTATACTGTCGCAAATTTTATGTGCGCCAGGGATTGCCTTTTCTACAGTAAATTATTCAAAAAATAATTTTATACTGTCACAAATTTTAATTGCGCCAGGGATTGCCTTTTCTACAGTAAATTATTCAAAAAATAATTTTATACTGTCGCAAATTTTAATTACGCCAGGGATTGCCTTTTCTACAGTAAATTATTCAAAAAATAATTTTCTACTGTCGCAAATTTTAAATATCCCAGGGATTGCCTTTTCTATAGTAAATTTTTCAAAAACTAATTTTATACTGTCGCAATTTTAATTACGCCAGGGATTGCCTTTTCTATAGTAAATTATTCAAAAACTAATTTTATACTGTCGCAAATTTTAATTACGCCAGGGATTGCCTTTTCTATAGTAAATTATTCAAAAACTAATTTTATACTGTCGCAAATTTTAATTACGCCAGGGATTGCCTTTTATATAGTAAATTTTTCAAAAACTAATTTTTTACTGTCGCAAATTTTTTGTGCGCCAGGGATTGCCTTTTCTATAGTAAATTATTCAAAAACTAATTTTATACTGTCGCAAATTTTAATTGCGCCAGGGATTGCCTTTTCTATAGTAAATTATTCAAAAAATAATTTTCAACTGTCACAAATTTTAATTGCGCCAGGGATTGCCTTTTCTATAGTAAATTATTCAAAAAATAATTTTCAACTGTCACAAATTTTAATTGCGCCAGGGATTGCCTTTTCTATAGTAAATTATTCAAAAAATAATTTTCAACTGTCACAAATTTTAATTGCGCCAGGGATTGCCTTTTCTATAGTAAATTATTCAAAAAATAATTTTCAACTGTCACAAATTTTAATTGCGCCAGGGATTGCCTTTTCTACAGTAAATTATTCAAAAAATAATTTTCAACTGTCACAAATTTTATGTGCGCCAGGGATTGCCTTTTCTATAGTAAATTATTCAAAAAATAATTTTATACTGGCGCAAATTTTAAATATCCCAGGGATTGCCTTTTCTACAGTAAATTATTCAAAAAATAATTTTATACTGTCGCAAATTTTAATTGCGCCAGGGATTGCCTTTTCTACAGTAAATTATTCAAAAAATAATTTTATACTGTCGCAAATTTTAAATATCCCAGGGATTGCCTTTTCTATAGTAAATTATTCAAAAAATAATTTTCAACTGTCACAAATTTTAATTGCGCCAGGGATTGCCTTTTCTATAGTAAATTATTCAAAAAATAATTTTCAACTGTCACAAATTTTATGTGCGCCAGGGATTGCCTTTTCTACAGTAAATTATTCAAAAACTAATTTTCTACTGTCGCAAATTTTAAATATCCCAGGGATTGCCTTTTCTACAGTAAATTATTCAAAAAATAATTTTCAACTGTCACAAATTTTAATTACGCCAGGGATTGCCTTTTCTATAGTAAATTTTTCAAAAACTAATTTTATACTGTCGCAAATTTTAATTACGCCAGGGATTGCCTTTTCTACAGTAAATTATTCAAAAAATAATTTTCTACTGTCGCAATTTTAATTGCGCCAGGGATTGCCTTTTCTATAGTAAATTATTCAAAAAATAATTTTCAACTGTCACAAATTTTAATTGCGCCAGGGATTGCCTTTTCTATAGTAAATTATTCAAAAAATAATTTTCAACTGTCACAAATTTTAATTGCGCCAGGGATTGCCTTTTCTACAGTAAATTATTCAAAAACTAATTTTCTACTGTCGCAAATTTTAATTGCGCCAGGGATTGCCTTTTCTACAGTAAATTTTTCAAAAACTAATTTTATACTGTCGCAAATTTTAAATATCCCAGGGATTGCCTTTTCTACAGTAAATTATTCAAAAACTAATTTTATACTGTCGCAAATTTTATGTGCGCCAGGGATTGCCTTTTCTACAGTAAATTATTCAAAAAATAATTTTCAACTGTCGCAAATTTTATGTGCGCCAGGGATTGCCTTTTCTATAGTAAATTATTCAAAAACTAATTTTATACTGTCGCAAATTTTATGTGCGCCAGGGATTGCCTTTTCTATAGTAAATTATTCAAAAAATAATTTTATACTGTCGCAAATTTTAAATATCCCAGGGATTGCCTTTTCTATAGTAAATTTTTCAAAAACTAATTTTATACTGTCGCAAATTTTATGTGCGCCAGGGATTGCCTTTTCTATAGTAAATTATTCAAAAAATAATTTTATACTGTCGCAAATTTTAAATATCCCAGGGATTGCCTTTTCTATAGTAAATTATTCAAAAACTAATTTTATACTGTCGCAAATTTTATGTGCGCGAGGGATTGCCTTTTCTATAGTAAATTATTCAAAAACTAATTTTATACTGTCGCAAATTTTATGGACGCCAGGGATTGCCTTTTCTATAGTAAATTATTCAAAAAATAATTTTATACTGTCGCAAATTTTAAATATCCCAGGGATTGCCTTTTCTACAGTAAATTATTCAAAAACTAATTTTATACTGTCGCAAATTTTAAATATCCCAGGGATTGCCTTTTCTATAGTAAATTATTCAAAAAATAATTTTCTACTGTCGCAAATTTTAATTACGCCAGGGATTGCCTTTTATATAGTAAATTTTTCAAAAACTAATTTTATACTGTCGCAAATTTTAATTGCGCCAGGGATTGCCTTTTCTACAGTAAATTATTCAAAAACTAATTTTATACTGTCGCAAATTTTATGTGCGCCAGGGATTGCCTTTTCTATAGTAAATTATTCAAAAACTAATTTTATACTGTCGCAAATTTTATGTGCGCCAGGGATTGCCTTTTCTATAGTAAATTATTCAAAAAATAATTTTCAACTGTCACAAATTTTAATTGCGCCAGGGATTGCCTTTTCTATAGTAAATTATTCAAAAACTAATTTTATACTGTCGCAAATTTTATGTGCGCCAGGGATTGCCTTTTCTATAGTAAATTATTCAAAAAATAATTTTCAACTGTCACAAATTTTAATTGCGCCAGGGATTGCCTTTTCTATAGTAAATTATTCAAAAACTAATTTTATACTGTCGCAAATTTTATGTGCGCCAGGGATTGCCTTTTCTATAGTAAATTATTCAAAAAATAATTTTCAACTGTCACAAATTTTAATTGCGCCAGGGATTGCCTTTTCTACAGTAAATTATTCAAAAAATAATTTTATACTGTCGCAAATTTTAAATATCCCAGGGATTGCCTTTTATATAGTAAATTTTTCAAAAACTAATTTTCAACTGTCACAAATTTTATGTGCGCCAGGGATTGCCTTTTCTACAGTAAATTATTCAAAAAATAATTTTCTACTGTCGCAAATTTTAATTGCGCCAGGGATTGCCTTTTCTACAGTAAATTTTTCAAAAACTAATTTTATACTGTCGCAAATTTTATGTGCGCCAGGGATTGCCTTTTCTATAGTAAATTATTCAAAAAATAATTTTATACTGTCGCAAATTTTAAATATCCCAGGGATTGCCTTTTCTATAGTAAATTATTCAAAAACTAATTTTATACTGTCGCAAATTTTATGTGCGCCAGGGATTGCCTTTTCTATAGTAAATTATTCAAAAAATAATTTTCAACTGTCACAAATTTTAATTGCGCCAGGGATTGCCTTTTCTACAGTAAATTATTCAAAAAATAATTTTCAACTGTCGCAAATTTTATGTGCGCCAGGGATTGCCTTTTCTATAGTAAATTATTCAAAAACTAATTTTCAACTGTCGCAAATTTTAAATATCCCAGGGATTGCCTTTTCTATAGTAAATTATTCAAAAAATAATTTTCTACTGTCGCAAATTTTAATTGCGCCAGGGATTGCCTTTTCTACAGTAAATTATTCAAAAAATAATTTTATACTGTCGCAAATTTTATGTGCGCCAGGGATTGCCTTTTATATAGTAAATTATTCAAAAAATAATTTTATACTGTCGCAAATTTTAAATATCCCAGGGATTGCCTTTTCTACAGTAAATTATTCAAAAACTAATTTTATACTGTCGCAAATTTTATGTGCGCCAGGGATTGCCTTTTATATAGTAAATTATTCAAAAAATAATTTTATACTGTCGCAAATTTTAAATATCCCAGGGATTGCCTTTTCTACAGTAAATTATTCAAAAACTAATTTTATACTGTCGCAAATTTTAATTGCGCCAGGGATTGCCTTTTCTATAGTAAATTATTCAAAAAATAATTTTATACTGTCGCAAATTTTAAATATCCCAGGGATTGCCTTTTCTATAGTAAATTATTCAAAAAATAATTTTCAACTGTCACAAATTTTAATTGCGCCAGGGATTGCCTTTTCTATAGTAAATTATTCAAAAAATAATTTTCAACTGTCACAAATTTTATGTGCGCCAGGGATTGCCTTTTCTATAGTAAATTATTCAAAAAATAATTTTCAACTGTCACAAATTTTAATTGCGCCAGGGATTGCCTTTTCTACAGTAAATTATTCAAAAACTAATTTTATACTGTCGCAAATTTTATGTGCGCCAGGGATTGCCTTTTCTATAGTAAATTATTCAAAAACTAATTTTCAACTGTCGCAAATTTTAAATATCCCAGGGATTGCCTTTTCTATAGTAAATTATTCAAAAAATAATTTTCTACTGTCGCAAATTTTAATTGCGCCAGGGATTGCCTTTTCTACAGTAAATTATTCAAAAACTAATTTTATACTGTCGCAAATTTTATGTGCGCCAGGGATTGCCTTTTATATAGTAAATTATTCAAAAAATAATTTTATACTGTCGCAAATTTTAAATATCCCAGGGATTGCCTTTTCTACAGTAAATTATTCAAAAACTAATTTTATACTGTCGCAAATTTTAATTGCGCCAGGGATTGCCTTTTCTATAGTAAATTATTCAAAAAATAATTTTATACTGTCGCAAATTTTAAATATCCCAGGGATTGCCTTTTCTATAGTAAATTATTCAAAAAATAATTTTCAACTGTCACAAATTTTAATTGCGCCAGGGATTGCCTTTTCTATAGTAAATTATTCAAAAAATAATTTTCAACTGTCACAAATTTTATGTGCGCCAGGGATTGCCTTTTCTATAGTAAATTATTCAAAAAATAATTTTCAACTGTCACAAATTTTAATTGCGCCAGGGATTGCCTTTTCTACAGTAAATTATTCAAAAAATAATTTTCAACTGTCGCAAATTTTATGTGCGCCAGGGATTGCCTTTTCTATAGTAAATTATTCAAAAAATAATTTTATACTGTCGCAAATTTTATGTGCGCCAGGGATTGCCTTTTCTATAGTAAATTATTCAAAAAATAATTTTCAACTGTCACAAATTTTAATTGCGCCAGGGATTGCCTTTTCTATAGTAAATTATTCAAAAACTAATTTTATACTGTCGCAAATTTTATGTGCGCCAGGGATTGCCTTTTCTACAGTAAATTATTCAAAAAATAATTTTCTACTGTCGCAAATTTTAATTGCGCCAGGGATTGCCTTTTCTACAGTAAATTTTTCAAAAACTAATTTTATACTGTCGCAAATTTTAATTGCGCCAGGGATTGCCTTTTCTATAGTAAATTATTCAAAAAATAATTTTATACTGTCGCAAATTTTATGTGCGCCAGGGATTGCCTTTTCTATAGTAAATTATTCAAAAAATAATTTTCAACTGTCACAAATTTTATGTGCGCCAGGGATTGCCTTTTCTATAGTAAATTATTCAAAAAATAATTTTCAACTGTCACAAATTTTAATTGCGCCAGGGATTGCCTTTTCTACAGTAAATTATTCAAAAAATAATTTTCAACTGTCGCAAATTTTATGTGCGCCAGGGATTGCCTTTTCTATAGTAAATTATTCAAAAAATAATTTTCAACTGTCACAAATTTTATGTGCGCCAGGGATTGCCTTTTCTATAGTAAATTATTCAAAAAATAATTTTCAACTGTCACAAATTTTAATTGCGCCAGGGATTGCCTTTTCTACAGTAAATTATTCAAAAACTAATTTTATACTGTCGCAAATTTTATGTGCGCCAGGGATTGCCTTTTCTATAGTAAATTATTCAAAAACTAATTTTATACTGTCGCAAATTTTATGTGCGCCAGGGATTGCCTTTTCTATAGTAAATTATTCAAAAACTAATTTTATACTGTCGCAAATTTTATGTGCGCCAGGGATTGCCTTTTCTATAGTAAATTATTCAAAAAATAATTTTCAACTGTCACAAATTTTAATTGCGCCAGGGATTGCCTTTTCTACAGTAAATTATTCAAAAAATAATTTTCAACTGTCGCAAATTTTAATTGCGCCAGGGATTGCCTTTTCTATAGTAAATTATTCAAAAAATAATTTTCAACTGTCACAAATTTTATGTGCGCCAGGGATTGCCTTTTCTATAGTAAATTATTCAAAAAATAATTTTCAACTGTCACAAATTTTAATTGCGCCAGGGATTGCCTTTTCTACAGTAAATTATTCAAAAACTAATTTTATACTGTCGCAAATTTTATGTGCGCCAGGGATTGCCTTTTCTATAGTAAATTATTCAAAAACTAATTTTATACTGTCGCAAATTTTATGTGCGCCAGGGATTGCCTTTTCTATAGTAAATTATTCAAAAAATAATTTTCAACTGTCACAAATTTTAATTGCGCCAGGGATTGCCTTTTCTATAGTAAATTATTCAAAAACTAATTTTATACTGTCGCAAATTTTATGTGCGCCAGGGATTGCCTTTTCTACAGTAAATTATTCAAAAAATAATTTTCTACTGTCGCAAATTTTAATTGCGCCAGGGATTGCCTTTTCTACAGTAAATTTTTCAAAAACTAATTTTATACTGTCGCAAATTTTATGTGCGCCAGGGATTGCCTTTTCTATAGTAAATTATTCAAAAAATAATTTTATACTGTCGCAAATTTTAAATATCCCAGGGATTGCCTTTTCTATAGTAAATTATTCAAAAACTAATTTTATACTGTCGCAAATTTTATGTGCGCCAGGGATTGCCTTTTCTATAGTAAATTATTCAAAAAATAATTTTCAACTGTCACAAATTTTAATTGCGCCAGGGATTGCCTTTTCTACAGTAAATTATTCAAAAAATAATTTTCAACTGTCGCAAATTTTATGTGCGCCAGGGATTGCCTTTTCTATAGTAAATTATTCAAAAACTAATTTTATACTGTCGCAAATTTTATGTGCGCCAGGGATTGCCTTTTCTATAGTAAATTATTCAAAAAATAATTTTATACTGTCGCAAATTTTAAATATCCCAGGGATTGCCTTTTCTACAGTAAATTATTCAAAAACTAATTTTCAACTGTCACAAATTTTAATTACGCCAGGGATTGCCTTTTCTATAGTAAATTATTCAAAAAATAATTTTATACTGTCACAAATTTTAATTGCGCCAGGGATTGCCTTTTCTATAGTAAATTATTCAAAAACTAATTTTATACTGTCGCAAATTTTATGTGCGCCAGGGATTGCCTTTTATATAGTAAATTATTCAAAAAATAATTTTATACTGTCGCAAATTTTAAATATCCCAGGGATTGCCTTTTCTACAGTAAATTATTCAAAAACTAATTTTATACTGTCGCAAATTTTAATTGCGCCAGGGATTGCCTTTTCTATAGTAAATTATTCAAAAAATAATTTTCAACTGTCGCAAATTTTAAATATCCCAGGGATTGCCTTTTCTATAGTAAATTATTCAAAAAATAATTTTCTACTGTCGCAAATTTTAATTGCGCCAGGGATTGCCTTTTCTACAGTAAATTATTCAAAAACTAATTTTATACTGTCGCAAATTTTATGTGCGCCAGGGATTGCCTTTTATATAGTAAATTATTCAAAAAATAATTTTATACTGTCGCAAATTTTAAATATCCCAGGGATTGCCTTTTCTACAGTAAATTATTCAAAAACTAATTTTATACTGTCGCAAATTTTAATTGCGCCAGGGATTGCCTTTTCTATAGTAAATTATTCAAAAACTAATTTTATACTGTCGCAAATTTTAATTGCGCCAGGGATTGCCTTTTCTACAGTAAATTATTCAAAAACTAATTTTATACTGTCGCAAATTTTATGTGCGCCAGGGATTGCCTTTTCTATAGTAAATTATTCAAAAACTAATTTTCAACTGTCGCAAATTTTAAATATCCCAGGGATTGCCTTTTCTATAGTAAATTATTCAAAAAATAATTTTCTACTGTCGCAAATTTTAATTGCGCCAGGGATTGCCTTTTCTACAGTAAATTATTCAAAAACTAATTTTATACTGTCGCAAATTTTATGTGCGCCAGGGATTGCCTTTTATATAGTAAATTATTCAAAAAATAATTTTATACTGTCGCAAATTTTAAATATCCCAGGGATTGCCTTTTCTACAGTAAATTATTCAAAAACTAATTTTATACTGTCGCAAATTTTAATTGCGTCAGGGATTGCCTTTTCTATAGTAAATTATTCAAAAAATAATTTTCAACTGTCACAAATTTTAATTGCGCCAGGGATTGCCTTTTCTATAGTAAATTATTCAAAAAATAATTTTCAACTGTCACAAATTTTAATTGCGCCAGGGATTGCCTTTTATATAGTAAATTATTCAAAAAATAATTTTCTACTGTCGCAAATTTTAATTGCGCCAGGGATTGACTTTTCTATAGTAAATTATTCAAAAACTAATTTTCAACTGTCACAAATTTTAATTGCGCCAGGGATTGCCTTTTCTATAGTAAATTATTCAAAAAATAATTTTCAACTGTCACAAATTTTATGTGCGCCAGGGATTGCCTTTTCTATAGTAAATTATTCAAAAAATAATTTTCAACTGTCACAAATTTTATGTGCGCCAGGGATTGCCTTTTCTATAGTAAATTATTCAAAAAATAATTTTCAACTGTCGCAAATTTTAATTGCGCCAGGGATTGCCTTTTCTACAGTAAATTTTTCAAAAACTAATTTTATACTGTCGCAAATTTTATGTGCGCCAGGGATTGCCTTTTCTATAGTAAATTATTCAAAAAAATAATTTTATACTGTCGCAAATTTTAAATATCCCAGGGATTGCCTTTTCTATAGTAAATTATTCAAAAACTAATTTTATACTGTCGCAAATTTTATGTGCGCCAGGGATTGCCTTTTCTATAGTAAATTATTCAAAAAATAATTTTCAACTGTCACAAATTTTAATTGCGCCAGGGATTGCCTTTTCTACAGTAAATTATTCAAAAAATAATTTTCAACTGTCGCAAATTTTATGTGCGCCAGGGATTGCCTTTTCTATAGTAAATTATTCAAAAACTAATTTTATACTGTCGCAAATTTTATGTGCGCCAGGGATTGCCTTTTCTATAGTAAATTATTCAAAAAATAATTTTCAACTGTCACAAATTTTAATTGCGCCAGGGATTGCCTTTTCTATAGTAAATTATTCAAAAAATAATTTTATACTGTCGCAAATTTTAAATATCCCAGGGATTGCCTTTTCTACAGTAAATTATTCAAAAACTAATTTTCAACTGTCGCAAATTTTATGTGCGCCAGGGATTGCCTTTTCTATAGTAAATTATTCAAAAAATAATTTTCAACTGTCACAAATTTTATGTGCGCCAGGGATTGCCTTTTCTATAGTAAATTATTCAAAAAATAATTTTCAACTGTCACAAATTTTAATTGCGCCAGGGATTGCCTTTTCTATAGTAAATTATTCAAAAACTAATTTTCAACTGTCACAAATTTTAATTACGCCAGGGATTGCCTTTTCTATAGTAATTATTCAAAAAATAATTTTATACTGTCGCAAATTTTAATTGCGCCAGGGATTGCCTTTTCTATAGTAAATTATTCAAAAAATAATTTTCAACTGTCACAAATTTTAATTGCGCCAGGGATTGCCTTTTCTATAGTAAATTATTCAAAAAATAATTTTATACTGTCGCAAATTTTATGTGCGCCAGGGATTGCCTTTTCTATAGTAAATTATTCAAAAACTAATTTTCAACTGTCACAAATTTTAATTGCGCCAGGGATTGCCTTTTATATAGTAAATTATTCAAAAAATAATTTTATACTGTCACAAATTTTAATTGCGCCAGGGATTGCCTTTTCTACAGTAAATTATTCAAAAAATAATTTTCAACTGTCACAAATTTTAATTACGCCAGGGATTGCCTTTTATATAGTAAATTATTCAAAAACTAATTTTATACTGTCGCAAATTTTATGTGCGCCAGGGATTGCCTTTTCTATAGTAAATTATTCAAAAACTAATTTTATACTGTCGCAAATTTTAAATATCCCAGGGATTGCCTTTTCTATAGTAAATTATTCAAAAAATAATTTTATACTGTCGCAAATTTTATGTGCGCCAGGATTGACTTTTCTATAGTAAATTATTCAAAAACTAATTTTATACTGTCGCAAATTTTATGTGCGCCAGGGATTGCCTTTTCTATAGTAAATTATTCAAAAAATAATTTTATACTGTCGCAAATTTTAAATATCCCAGGGATTGCCTTTTCTACAGTAAATTATTCAAAACTAATTTTCAACTGTCGCAAATTTTATGTGCGCCAGGGATTGCCTTTTCTATAGTAAATTATTCAAAAAATAATTTTCAACTGTCACAAATTTTATGTGCGCCAGGGATTGCCTTTTCTATAGTAAATTATTCAAAAAATAATTTTCAACTGTCACAAATTTTAATTGCGCCAGGGATTGCCTTTTCTACAGTAAATTATTCAAAAACTAATTTTCAACTGTCGCAAATTTTAATTGCGCCAGGGATTGCCTTTTCTACAGTAAATTTTTCAAAAAATAATTTTATACTGTCGCAAATTTTAAATATCCCAGGGATTGCCTTTTCTACAGTAAATTATTCAAAAAACTAATTTTCAACTGTCGCAAATTTTATGTGCGCCAGGGATTGCCTTTTCTATAGTAAATTATTCAAAAAATAATTTTCAACTGTCACAAATTTTATGTGCGCCAGGGATTGCCTTTTCTATAGTAAATTATTCAAAAAATAATTTTCAACTGTCACAAATTTTAATTGCGCCAGGGATTGCCTTTTCTACAGTAAATTATTCAAAAACTAATTTTCAACTGTCGCAAATTTTAATTGCGCCAGGGATTGCCTTTTCTACAGTAAATTATTCAAAAAATAATTTTATACTGTCGCAAATTTTAAATATCCCAGGGATTGCCTTTTCTATAGTAAATTATTCAAAAAATAATTTTCAACTGTCACAAATTTTAATTGCGCCAGGGATTGCCTTTTCTATAGTAAATTATTCAAAAAATAATTTTATACTGTCGCAAATTTTAAATATCCCAGGGATTGCCTTTTCTACAGTAAATTATTCAAAAACTAATTTTCAACTGTCGCAAATTTTATGTGCGCCAGGATTGCCTTTTCTATAGTAAATTATTCAAAAAATAATTTTCAACTGTCACAAATTTTATGTGCGCCAGGGATTGCCTTTTCTATAGTAAATTATTCAAAAAATAATTTTCAACTGTCACAAATTTTAATTGCGCCAGGGATTGCCTTTTCTACAGTAAATTATTCAAAAACTAATTTTCAACTGTCGCAAATTTAATTGCGCCAGGGATTGCCTTTTCTACAGTAAATTATTCAAAAAATAATTTTATACTGTCGCAAATTTTAAATATCCCAGGGATTGCCTTTTATATAGTAAATTATTCAAAAAATAATTTTATACTGTCGCAAATTTTATGTGCGCCAGGGATTGCCTTTTCTATAGTAAATTATTCAAAAACTAATTTTATACTGTCGCAAATTTTATGTGCGCCAGGGATTGCCTTTTCTATAGTAAATTATTCAAAAAATAATTTTCTACTGTCGCAAATTTTAATTACGCCAGGGATTGCCTTTTATATAGTAAATTTTTCAAAAACTAATTTTCAACTGTCACAAATTTTAATTGCGCCAGGGATTGCCTTTTCTATAGTAAATTATTCAAAAAATAATTTTCAACTGTCACAAATTTTAATTGCGCCAGGGATTGCCTTTTCTACAGTAAATTATTCAAAAACTAATTTTCAACTGTCGCAAATTTTATGTGCGCCAGGGATTGCCATTTCTATAGTAAATTATTCAAAAAATAATTTTCAACTGTCACAAATTTTATGTGCGCCAGGGATTGCCTTTTCTATAGTAAATTATTCAAAAAATAATTTTCAACTGTCACAAATTTTAATTGCGCCAGGGATTGCCTTTTCTATAGTAAATTATTCAAAAAATAATTTTCAACTGTCACAAATTTTATGTGCGCCAGGGATTGCCTTTTCTATAGTAAATTATTCAAAAACTAATTTTCAACTGTCACAAATTTTAATTGCGCCAGGGATTGCCTTTTCTACAGTAAATTATTCAAAAACTAATTTTCAACTGTCGCAAATTTTAATTGCGCCAGGGATTGCCTTTTATATAGTAAATTTTTCAAAAACTAATTTTCAACTGTCACAAATTTTATGTGCGCCAGGGATTGCCTTTTCTATAGTAAATTATTCAAAAACTAATTTTATACTGTCGCAAATTTTATGTGCGCCAGGGATTGCCTTTTATATAGTAAATTATTCAAAAACTAATTTTATACTGTCGCAAATTTTATGTGCGCCAGGGATTGCCTTTTCTACAGTAAATTATTCAAAAAATAATTTTCTACTGTCGCAAATTTTAATTGCGCCAGGGATTGCCTTTTCTACAGTAAATTATTCAAAAAATAATTTTCAACTGTCACAAATTTTATGTGCGCCAGGGATTGCCTTTTCTATAGTAAATTATTCAAAAACTAATTTTATACTGTCGCAAATTTTATGTGCGCCAGGGATTGCCTTTTCTATAGTAAATTATTCAAAAAATAATTTTCAACTGTCACAAATTTTATGTGCGCCAGGGATTGCCTTTTCTATAGTAAATTATTCAAAAACTAATTTTATACTGTCGCAAATTTTATGTGCGCCAGGGATTGCCTTTTATATAGAAAATTATTCAAAAAATAATTTTCAACTGTCACAAATTTTAATTACGCCAGGGATTGCCTTTTATATAGTAAATTTTTCAAAAACTAATTTTATACTGTCGCAAATTTTATGTGCGCCAGGGATTGCCTTTTATATAGTAAATTTTTCAAAAACTAATTTTCAACTGTCACAAATTTTAATTACGCCAGGGATTGCCTTTTATATAGTAAATTTTTCAAAAACTAATTTTATACTGTCGCAAATTTTAAATATCCCAGGGATTGCCTTTTCTACAGTAAATTATTCAAAAAATAATTTTATACTGTCGCAAATTTTAAATATCCCAGGGATTGCCTTTTCTACAGTAAATTATTCAAAAACTAATTTTATACTGTCGCAAATTTTAATTGCGCCAGGGATTGCCTTTTCTACAGTAAATTATTCAAAAAATAATTTTCAACTGTCGCAAATTTTAATTGCGCCAGGGATTGCCTTTTCTACAGTAAATTATTCAAAAAATAATTTTCAACTGTCACAAATTTTAATTGCGCCAGGGATTGCCTTTTCTATAGTAAATTATTCAAAAAATAATTTTATACTGTCGCAAATTTTAATTGCGCCAGGGATTGCCTTTTCTATAGTAAATTATTCAAAAAATAATTTTCAACTGTCACAAATTTTAATTGCGCCAGGGATTGCCTTTTCTATAGTAAATTATTCAAAAAATAATTTTATACTGTCGCAAATTTTAAATATCCCAGGGATTGCCTTTTCTATAGTAAATTATTCAAAAAATAATTTTCAACTGTCACAAATTTTAATTGCGCCAGGGATTGCCTTTTATATAGTAAATTATTCAAAAACTAATTTTATACTGTCGCAAATTTTATGTGCGCCAGGGATTGCCTTTTATATAGTAAATTATTCAAAAAATAATTTTATACTGTCGCAAATTTTAAATATCCCAGGGATTGCCTTTTCTACAGTAAATTATTCAAAAACTAATTTTATACTGTCGCAAATTTTATGTGCGCCAGGGATTGCCTTTTCTATAGTAAATTATTCAAAAAATAATTTTATACTGTCGCAAATTTTAAATATCCCAGGGATTGCCTTTTCTATAGTAAATTATTCAAAAAATAATTTTCAACTGTCACAAATTTTAATTGCGCCAGGGATTGCCTTTTATATAGTAAATATTCAAAAACTAATTTTATACTGTCGCAAATTTTTATGTGCGCCAGGGATTGCCTTTTATATAGTAAATTATTCAAAAAATAATTTTATACTGTCGCAAATTTTAAATATCCCAGGGATTGCCTTTTCTACAGTAAATTATTCAAAAACTAATTTTATACTGTCGCAAATTTATGTGCGCCAGTGGATTGGCCTTTTCTATAGTAAATTATTCAAAAACTAATTTTATACTGTCGCAAATTTTAAATATCCCAGGGATTGCCTTTTCTATAGTAAATTATTCAAAAAATAATTTTATACTGTCGCAAATTTAAATATCCCAGGGATTGCCTTTTCTATAGTAAATTATTCAAAAAATAATTTTCTACTGTCGCAAATTTTAATTGCGCCAGGGATTGCCTTTTCTATAGTAAATTATTCAAAAAATAATTTTCAACTGTCACAAATTTTATGTGCGCCAGGGTTTGCCTTTTCTATAGTAAATTATTCAAAAAATAATTTTCAACTGTCACAAATTTTAATTGCGCCAGGGATTGCCTTTTCTATAGTAAATTATTCAAAAACTAATTTTCTACTGTCGCAAATTTTATGTGCGCCAGGGATTGCCTTTTCTATAGTAAATTATTCAAAAAATAATTTTCTACTGTCGCAAATTTTAATTGCGCCAGGGATTGCCTTTTATATAGTAAATTATTCAAAAAATAATTTTCAACTGTCACAAATTTTAAATATCCCAGGGATTGCCTTTTCTATAGTAAATTATTCAAAAAATAATTTTCTACTGTCGCAAATTTTAATTGCGCCAGGGATTGCCTTTTCTATAGTAAATTATTCAAAAAATAATTTTCAACTGTCACAAATTTTATGTGCGCCAGGGATTGCCTTTTCTATAGTAAATTATTCAAAAAATAATTTTCAACTGTCACAAATTTTAATTGCGCCAGGGATTGCCTTTTCTATAGTAAATTATTCAAAAACTAATTTTATACTGTCGCAAATTTTATGTGCGCCAGGGATTGCCTTTTCTATAGTAAATTATTCAAAAAATAATTTTCTACTGTCGCAAATTAATTGCGCCAGGGATTGCCTTTTCTATAGTAAATTATTCAAAAAATAATTTTATACTGTCGCAAATTT
This sequence comes from Dioctria linearis, assembly GCA_963930735.1. NCBI lineage: Eukaryota > Metazoa > Arthropoda > Insecta > Diptera > Asilidae > Dioctria > Dioctria linearis. The sequence continues at coordinate 35,119 of CAWVNZ010000095.1, read as the reverse complement.
TATGTGCGCCAGGGATTGCCTTTTCTATAGTAAATTATTCAAAAAATAATTTTCAACTGTCACAAATTTTTAAATATCCCAGGGATTGCCCTTTTCTATAGTAAATTATTCAAAAAATAATTTTCAACTGTCGCAAATTTTAAATATCCCAGGGATTGCCTTTTCTACAGTAAATTATTCAAAAATAATTTTATACTGTCGCAAATTTTAATTGCGCCAGGGATTACCTTTTCTATAGTAAATTATTCAAAAAATAATTTTATACTGTCGCAAATTTTATGTGCGCCAGGGATTGCCTTTTCTATAGTAAATTATTCAAAAAATAATTTTATACTGTCGCAAATTTTATGTTCGCCAGGGATTGCCTTTTCTATAGTAAATTATTCAAAAAATAATTTTATACTGTCGCAAATTTTATGTGCGCCAGGGATTGCCTTTTCTATAGTAAATTATTCAAAAAATAATTTTCAAACTGTCACAATTTTAAATATCCCAGGATTGCCTTTTCTATAGTAAATTATTCAAAAAATAATTTTCAACTGTCACAAATTTTAATTGCGCCAGGGATTGCCTTTTCTATAGTAAATTATTCAAAACTAATTTTATACTGTCGCAAATTTTATGTGCGCCAGGGATTCTTGCCTTTTCTATAGTAAATTTTTCAAAAACTAATTTTATACTGTCGCAAATTTTATGTGCGCCAGGGATTGCCTTTTCTATAGTAAATTATTCAAAAAAATAATTTTATACTGTCGCAAATTTTAATTGCGCCAGGGATTGCCTTTTCTATAGTAAATTATTCAAAAAATAATTTTCAACTGTCACAAATTTAATTGCGCCAGGGATTGCCCTTTTCTATAGTAAATTATTCAAAAAATAATTTTCAACTGTCACAAATTTTAATTGCGTCAGGGATTGCCTTTTCTATAGTAAATTATTCAAAAAAATAATTTTATACTGTCGCAAATTTTAAATATCCCAGGGATTGCCTTTTCTATAGTAAATTATTCAAAAAATAATTTTCAACTGTCACAAATTTTAATTGCGCCAGGGATTGCCTTTTCTATAGTAAATTATTCAAAAACTAATTTTCAACTGTCACAAATTTTAATTGCGCCAGGGATTGCCTTTTCTATAGTAAATTATTCAAAAAATAATTTTCAACTGTCGCAAATTTTATGTGCGCCAGGGATTGCCTTTTCTATAGTAAATTATTCAAAAAATAATTTTATACTGTCGCAAATTTTAAATATCCCAGGGATTGCCTTTTCTACAGTAAATTATTCAAAAAATAATTTTCAACTGTCACAAATTTTAATTGCGCCAGGGATTGCCTTTTATATAGTAAATTTTTCAAAAAATAATTTTCAACTGTCGCAAATTTTATGTGCGCCAGGGATTGCCTTTTCTATAGTAAATTATTCAAAAAATAATTTTATACTGTCGCAAAATTTAAATATCCCAGGGATTGCCTTTTCTATAGTAAATTATTCAAAAAATAATTTTATACTGTCACAAATTTTAATTGCGCCAGGGATTGCCTTTTATATAGTAAATTTTTCAAAAACTAATTTTATACTGTCGCAAATTTTAATTGCGCCAGGGATTGCCTTTTCTACAGTAAATTATTCAAAAACTAATTTTATACTGTCGCAAATTTTATGTGCGCCAGGGATTGCCTTTTATATAGTAAATTATTCAAAAAATAATTTTCAACTGTCGCAAATTTTATGTGCGCCAGGGATTGCCTTTTCTATAGTAAATTATTCAAAAACTAATTTTATACTGTCGCAAATTTTAATTGCGCCAGGGATTGCCTTTTCTACAGTAAATTTTTCAAAAACTAATTTTATACTGTCGCAAATTTTATGTGCGCCAGGGATTGCCTTTTCTATAGTAAATTATTCAAAAAATAATTTTCAACTGTCGCAAATTTTAATTGCGCCAGGGATTGCCTTTTCTACAGTAAATTTTTCAAAAACTAATTTTATACTGTCGCAAATTTTATGTGCGCCAGGGATTGCCTTTTCTATAGTAAATTATTCAAAAAATAATTTTATACTGTCGCAAATTTTAAATATCCCAGGGATTGCCTTTTCTATAGTAAATTATTCAAAAACTAATTTTATACTGTCGCAAATTTTATGTGCGCCAGGGATTGCCTTTTCTATAGTAAATTATTCAAAAAATAATTTTCAACTGTCACAAATTTTAATTGCGCCAGGGATTGCCTTTTCTATAGTAAATTATTCAAAAAATAATTTTATACTGTCGCAAATTTTAAATATCCCAGGGATTGCCTTTTCTACAGTAAATTATTCAAAAACTAATTTTCAACTGTCGCAAATTTTATGTGCGCCAGGGATTGCCTTTTCTATAGTAAATTATTCAAAAAATAATTTTCAACTGTCACAAATTTTATGTGCGCCAGGGATTGCCTTTTCTATAGTAAATTATTCAAAAAATAATTTTCAACTGTCACAAATTTTAATTGCGCCAGGGATTGCCTTTTCTATAGTAAATTATTCAAAAACTAATTTTCAACTGTCACAAATTTTAATTACGCCAGGGATTGCCTTTTCTATAGTAAATTATTCAAAAAATAATTTTATACTGTCGCAAATTTTAATTGCGCCAGGGATTGCCTTTTCTATAGTAAATTATTCAAAAAATAATTTTCAACTGTCACAAATTTTAATTGCGCCAGGGATTGCCTTTTCTATAGTAAATTATTCAAAAAATAATTTTATACTGTCGCAAATTTTATGTGCGCCAGGGATTGCCTTTTCTATAGTAAATTATTCAAAAACTAATTTTCAACTGTCACAAATTTTAATTGCGCCAGGGATTGCCTTTTATATAGTAAATTATTCAAAAAATAATTTTATACTGTCACAAATTTTAATTGCGCCAGGGATTGCCTTTTCTACAGTAAATTATTCAAAAAATAATTTTCAACTGTCACAAATTTTAATTACGCCAGGGATTGCCTTTTATATAGTAAATTATTTAAAAACTAATTTTATACTGTCGCAAATTTTATGTGCGCCAGGGATTGCCTTTTCTATAGTAAATTATTCAAAAACTAATTTTATACTGTCGCAAATTTTAAATATCCCAGGGATTGCCTTTTCTATAGTAAATTATTCAAAAAATAATTTTATACTGTCGCAAATTTTATGTGCGCCAGGGATTGACTTTTCTATAGTAAATTATTCAAAAACTAATTTTATACTGTCGCAAATTTTATGTGCGCCAGGGATTGCCTTTTCTATAGTAAATTATTCAAAAACTAATTTTCAACTGTCGCAAATTTTAAATATCCCAGGGATTGCCTTTTCTATAGTAAATTATTCAAAAAATAATTTTATACTGTCGCAAATTTTAATTGCGCCAGGGATTGCCTTTTATATAGTAAATTATTCAAAAAATAATTTTATACTGTCGCAAATTAAAATTTGTGACAGTATAAAATTAGTTTTTGAATAATTTACTGTAGAAAAGGCAATCCCTGGGATATTTAAAATTTGCGATAGTATAAAATTATTTTTTGAATAATTTACTATATAAAAGGCAATCCCTGGCGTAATTAAAATTTGTGACAGTTGACAATTATTTTTTGAATAATTTACTGTAGAAAAGGCAATCCCTGGCGCAATTAAAATTTGTGACAGTATAAAATTATTTTTTGAATAATTTACTATATAAAAGGCAATCCCTGGCGCAATTAAAATTTGTGACAGTTGAAAATTAGTTTTTGAATAATTTACTATAGAAAAGGCAATCCCTGGCGCACATAAAATTTGCGACAGTATAAAATTATTTTTTGAATAATTTACTATAGAAAAGGCAATCCCTGGCGCAATTAAAATTTGTGACAGTTGAAAATTATTTTTTGAATAATTTACTATAGAAAAGGCAATCCCTGGCGCAATTAAAATTTGCGACAGTATAAAATTATTTTTTGAATAATTTACTATAGAAAAGGCAATCCCTGGCGCACATAAAATTTGCGACAGTATAAAATTATTTTTTGAATAATTTACTGTAGAAAAGGCAAATTTTATGTGCGCCAGGGATTGCCTTTTCTATAGTAAATTATTCAAAAAATAATTTTCAACTGTCACAAATTTTAATTGCGCCAGGGATTGCCTTTTCTATAGTAAATTATTCAAAAAATAATTTTATACTGTCGCAAATTTTAAATATCCCAGGGATTGCCTTTTCTACAGTAAATTATTCAAAAACTAATTTTCAACTGTCGCAAATTTTATGTGCGCCAGGGATTGCCTTTTCTATAGTAAATTATTCAAAAAATAATTTTCAACTGTCACAAATTTTATGTGCGCCAGGGATTGCCTTTTCTATAGTAAATTATTCAAAAAATAATTTTCAACTGTCACAAATTTTAATTGCGCCAGGGATTGCCTTTTCTACAGTAAATTATTCAAAAAACTAATTTTCAACTGTCGCAAATTTTAATTGCGCCAGGGATTGCCTTTTCTACAGTAAATTATTCAAAAAATAATTTTATACTGTCGCAAATTTTAAATATCCCAGGGATTGCCTTTTATATAGTAAATTATTCAAAAAATAATTTTATACTGTCGCAAATTTTATGTGCGCCAGGGATTGCCTTTTCTATAGTAAATTATTCAAAAACTAATTTTATACTGTCGCAAATTTTATGTGCGCCAGGGATTGCCTTTTCTATAGTAAATTATTCAAAAAATAATTTTCAACTGTCACAAATTTTATGTGCGCCAGGGATTGCCTTTTCTATAGTAAATTATTCAAAAAATAATTTTCAACTGTCACAAATTTTAATTGCGCCAGGGATTGCCTTTTCTACAGTAAATTATTCAAAAACTAATTTTCAACTGTCGCAAATTTTAATTGCGCCAGGGATTGCCTTTTCTACAGTAAATTATTCAAAAAATAATTTTATACTGTCGCAAATTTTAAATATCCCAGGGATTGCCTTTTATATAGTAAATTATTCAAAAAATAATTTTATACTGTCGCAAATTTTATGTGCGCCAGGGATTGCCTTTTCTATAGTAAATTATTCAAAAACTAATTTTATACTGTCGCAAATTTTATGTGCGCCAGGGATTGCCTTTTCTATAGTAAATTATTCAAAAAATAATTTTATACTGTCGCAAATTTTAAATATCCCAGGGATTGCCTTTTCTACAGTAAATTATTCAAAAACTAATTTTCAACTGTCGCAAATTTTATGTGCGCCAGGGATTGCCTTTTCTATAGTAAATTATTCAAAAAATAATTTTCAACTGTCACAAATTTTATGTGCGCCAGGGTTTGCCTTTTCTATAGTAAATTATTCAAAAAATAATTTTCAACTGTCACAAATTTTAATTGCGCCAGGGATTGCCTTTTCTACAGTAAATTATTCAAAAACTAATTTTCAACTGTCGCAAATTTTAATTGCGCCAGGGATTGCCTTTTCTACAGTAAATTATTCAAAAAATAATTTTATACTGTCGCAAATTTTAAATATCCCAGGGATTGCCTTTTATATAGTAAATTATTCAAAAAATAATTTTATACTGTCGCAAATTTTATGTGCGCCAGGGATTGCCTTTTCTATAGTAAATTATTCAAAAACTAATTTTATACTGTCGCAAATTTTATGTGCGCCAGGGATTGCCTTTTCTATAGTAAATTATTCAAAAAATAATTTTCTACTGTCGCAAATTTTAATTACGCCAGGGATTGCCTTTTATATAGTAAATTTTTCAAAAACTAATTTTCAACTGTCACAAATTTTAATTGCGCCAGGGATTGCCTTTTCTATAGTAAATTATTCAAAAAATAATTTTCAACTGTCACAAATTTTAATTGCGCCAGGGATTGCCTTTTCTACAGTAAATTATTCAAAAACTAATTTTCAACTGTCGCAAATTTTATGTGCGCCAGGGATTGCCTTTTCTATAGTAAATTATTCAAAAAATAATTTTCAACTGTCACAAATTTTATGTGCGCCAGGGATTGCCTTTTCTATAGTAAATTATTCAAAAAATAATTTTCAACTGTCACAAATTTTAATTGCGCCAGGGATTGCCTTTTCTATAGTAAATTATTCAAAAAATAATTTTCAACTGTCACAAATTTTATGTGCGCCAGGGATTGCCTTTTCTATAGTAAATTATTCAAAAACTAATTTTCAACTGTCACAAATTTTAATTGCGCCAGGGATTGCCTTTTCTACAGTAAATTATTCAAAAACTAATTTTCCAACTGTCGCAAATTTTAATTGCGCCAGGGATTGCCTTTTATATAGTAAATTTTTCAAAAACTAATTTTCAACTGTCACAAATTTTATGTGCGCCAGGGATTGCCTTTTCTATAGTAAATTATTCAAAAACTAATTTTATACTGTCGCAAATTTTATGTGCGCCAGGGATTGCCTTTTATATAGTAAATTATTCAAAAACTAATTTTATACTGTCGCAAATTTTATGTGCGCCAGGGATTGCCTTTTCTACAGTAAATTATTCAAAAAATAATTTCTACTGTCGCAAATTTTAATTGCGCCAGGGATTGCCTTTTCTACAGTAAATTATTCAAAAAATAATTTTCAACTGTCACAAATTTTATGTGCGCCAGGGATTGCCTTTTCTATAGTAAATTATTCAAAAACTAATTTTATACTGTCGCAAATTTTATGTGCGCCAGGGATTGCCTTTTCTATAGTAAATTATTCAAAAAATAATTTTCAACTGTCACAAATTTTATGTGCGCCAGGGATTGCCTTTTCTATAGTAAATTATTCAAAAACTAATTTTATACTGTCGCAAATTTTATGTGCGCCAGGGGATTGCCTTTTATATAGAAAATTATTCAAAAAATAATTTTCAACTGTCACAAATTTTAATTACGCCAGGGATTGCCTTTTATATAGTAAATTTTTCAAAAACTAATTTTATACTGTCGCAAATTTTATGTGCGCCAGGGATTGCCTTTTATATAGTAAATTTTTCAAAAACTAATTTTCAACTGTCACAAATTTTAATTACGCCAGGGATTGCCCTTTTATATAGTAAATTTTTCAAAAACTAATTTTATACTGTCGCAAATTTTAAATATCCCAGGGATTGCCTTTTCTACAGTAAATTATTCAAAAAATAATTTTATACTGTCGCAAATTTTAAATATCCCAGGGATTGCCTTTTCTACAGTAAATTATTCAAAAACTAATTTTATACTGTCGCAAATTTTAATTGCGCCAGGGATTGCCTTTTCTACAGTAAATTATTCAAAAAATAATTTTCAACTGTCGCAAATTTTAATTGCGCCAGGGATTGCCTTTTCTACAGTAAATTATTCAAAAAATAATTTTCAACTGTCACAAATTTTTAATTGCGCCAGGGATTGCCTTTTCTATAGTAAATTATTCAAAAAATAATTTTATACTGTCGCAAATTTTAATTGCGCCAGGGATTGCCTTTTCTATAGTAAATTATTCAAAAAATAATTTTCAACTGTCACAAATTTTAATTGCGCCAGGGATTGCCTTTTCTATAGTAAATTATTCAAAAAATAATTTTATACTGTCGCAAATTTTAAATATCCCAGGGATTGCCTTTTCTATAGTAAATTATTCAAAAAATAATTTTCAACTGTCACAAATTTTAATTGCGCCAGGGATTGCCTTTTATATAGTAAATTATTCAAAAACTAATTTTATACTGTCGCAAATTTTATGTGCGCCAGGGATTGCCTTTTATATAGTAAATTATTCAAAAAATAATTTTTATACTGTCGCAAATTTTAAATATCCCAGGGATTGCCTTTTCTACAGTAAATTATTCAAAAACTAATTTTATACTGTCGCAAATTTTATGTGCGCCAGGGATTGCCTTTTCTATAGTAAATTATTCAAAAAATAATTTTATACTGTCGCAAATTTTAAATATCCCAGGGATTGCCTTTTCTATAGTAAATTATTCAAAAAATAATTTTCAACTGTCACAAATTTTAATTGCGCCAGGGATTGCCTTTTATATAGTAAATTATTCAAAAACTAATTTTATACTGTCGCAAATTTTATGTGCGCCAGGGATTGCCTTTTATATAGTAAATTATTCAAAAAATAATTTTATACTGTCGCAAATTTTAAATATCCCAGGGATTGCCTTTTCTACAGTAAATTATTCAAAAACTAATTTTATACTGTCGCAAATTTTATGTGCGCCAGGGATTGCCTTTTCTATAGTAAATTATTCAAAAACTAATTTTATACTGTCGCAAATTTTAAATATCCCAGGGATTGCCTTTTCTATAGTAAATTATTCAAAAAATAATTTTATACTGTCGCAAATTTTAAATATCCCAGGGATTGCCTTTTCTATAGTAAATTATTCAAAAAATAATTTTCTACTGTCGCAAATTTTAATTGCGCCAGGGATTGCCTTTTCTATAGTAAATTATTCAAAAAATAATTTTCAACTGTCACAAATTTTATGTGCGCCAGGGATTGCCTTTTCTATAGTAAATTATTCAAAAAATAATTTTCAACTGTCACAAATTTTAATTGCGCCAGGGATTGCCTTTTCTATAGTAAATTATTCAAAAACTAATTTTCTACTGTCGCAAATTTTATGTGCGCCAGGGATTGCCTTTTCTATAGTAAATTATTCAAAAAATAATTTTCTACTGTCGCAAATTTTAATTGCGCCAGGGATTGCCTTTTATATAGTAAATTATTCAAAAAATAATTTTCAACTGTCACAAATTTTAAATATCCCAGGGATTGCCTTTTCTATAGTAAATTATTCAAAAAATAATTTTCTACTGTCGCAAATTTTAATTGCGCCAGGGATTGCCTTTTCTATAGTAAATTATTCAAAAAATAATTTTCAACTGTCACAAATTTTATGTGCGCCAGGGATTGCCTTTTCTATAGTAAATTATTCAAAAAATAATTTTCAACTGTCACAAATTTTAATTGCGCCAGGGATTGCCTTTTCTATAGTAAATTATTCAAAAACTAATTTTATACTGTCGCAAATTTTATGTGCGCCAGGGATTGCCTTTTCTATAGTAAATTATTCAAAAAATAATTTTCTACTGTCGCAAATTTTAATTGCGCCAGGGATTGCCTTTTCTATAATAAATTATTCAAAAAATAATTTTATACTGTCGCAAATTTTATGTGCGCCAGGGATTGCCTTTTCTATAGTAAATTATTCAAAAAATAATTTTCAACTGTCACAAATTTTAAATATCCCAGGGATTGCCTTTTCTATAGTAAATTATTCAAAAAATAATTTTCAACTGTCGCAAATTTTAAATATCCCAGGGATTGCCTTTTCTACAGTAAATTATTCAAAAAATAATTTTATACTGTCGCAAATTTTAATTGCGCCAGGGATTGCCTTTTCTATAGTAAATTATTCAAAAAATAATTTTATACTGTCGCAAATTTTATGTGCGCCAGGGATTGCCTTTTCTATAGTAAATTATTCAAAAAATAATTTTATACTGTCGCAAATTTTATGTTCGCCAGGGATTGCCTTTTCTATAGTAAATTATTCAAAAAATAATTTTATACTGTCGCAAATTTTATGTGCGCCAGGGATTGCCTTTTCTATAGTAAATTATTCAAAAAATAATTTTCAACTGTCACAAATTTTAAATATCCCAGGGATTGCCTTTTCTATAGTAAATTATTCAAAAAATAATTTTCAACTGTCACAAATTTTAATTGCGCCAGGGATTGCCTTTTCTATAGTAAATTATTCAAAAACTAATTTTATACTGTCGCAAATTTTATGTGCGCCAGGGATTGCCTTTTCTATAGTAAATTTTTCAAAAACTAATTTTATACTGTCGCAAATTTTATGTGCGCCAGGGATTGCCTTTTCTATAGTAAATTATTCAAAAAATAATTTTATACTGTCGCAAATTTTAATTGCGCCAGGGATTGCCTTTTCTATAGTAAATTATTCAAAAAATAATTTTCAACTGTCACAAATTTTAATTGCGCCAGGGATTGCCTTTTCTATAGTAAATTATTCAAAAAATAATTTTCAACTGTCACAAATTTTAATTGCGTCAGGGATTGCCTTTTCTATAGTAAATTATTCAAAAAATAATTTTATACTGTCGCAAATTTTAAATATCCCAGGGATTGCCTTTTCTATAGTAAATTATTCAAAAAATAATTTTCAACTGTCACAAATTTTAATTGCGCCAGGGATTGCCTTTTCTATAGTAAATTATTCAAAAACTAATTTTCAACTGTCACAAATTTTAATTGCGCCAGGGATTGCCTTTTCTATAGTAAATTATTCAAAAAATAATTTTCAACTGTCGCAAATTTTATGTGCGCCAGGGATTGCCTTTTCTATAGTAAATTATTCAAAAAATAATTTTATACTGTCGCAAATTTTAAATATCCCAGGGATTGCCTTTTCTACAGTAAATTATTCAAAAAATAATTTTCAACTGTCACAAATTTTAATTGCGCCAGGGATTGCCTTTTCTATAGTAAATTATTCAAAAAATAATTTTCAACTGTCACAAATTTTAATTGCGTCAGGGATTGCCTTTTCTATAGTAAATTATTCAAAAAATAATTTTATACTGTCGCAAATTTTAAATATCCCAGGGATTGCCTTTTCTATAGTAAATTATTCAAAAAATTATTTTCAACTGTCACAAATTTTAATTGCGCCAGGGATTGCCTTTTCTATAGTAAATTTTTCAAAAACTAATTTTATACTGTCGCAAATTTTAATTGCGCCAGGGATTGCCTTTTCTACAGTAAATTATTCAAAAACTAATTTTATACTGTCGCAAATTTTATGTGCGCCAGGGATTGCCTTTTATATAGTAAATTATTCAAAAAATAATTTTATACTGTCGCAAATTTTAAATATCCCAGGGATTGCCTTTTCTACAGTAAATTATTCAAAAAATAATTTTCTACTGTCGCAAATTTTAATTGCGCCAGGTATTGCCTTTTCTATAGTAAATTATTCAAAAAATAATTTTCAACTGTCACAAATTTTATGTGCGCCAGGGATTGCCTTTTCTATAGTAAATTATTCAAAAAATAATTTTCAACTGTCACAAATTTTAATTGCGCCAGGGATTGCCTTTTCTATAGTAAATTATTCAAAAACTAATTTTATACTGTCGCAAATTTTATGTGCGCCAGGGATTGCCTTTTCTATAGTAAATTATTCAAAAAATAATTTTATACTGTCGCAAATTTTATGTGCGCCAGGGATTGCCTTTTCTATAGTAAATTATTCAAAAAATAATTTTCAACTGTCACAAATTTTAAATATCCCAGGGATTGCCTTTTCTATAGTAAATTATTCAAAAAATAATTTTCAACTGTCACAAATTTTAATTGCGCCAGGGATTGCCTTTTCTATAGTAAATTATTCAAAAACTAATTTTATACTGTCGCAAATTTTATGTGCGCCAGGGATTGCCTTTTCTATAGTAAATTTTTCAAAAACTAATTTTATACTGTCGCAAATTTTATGTGCGCCAGGGATTGCCTTTTCTACAGTAAATTATTCAAAAAATAATTTTATACTGTCACAAATTTTAATTGCGCCAGGGATTGCCTTTTCTATAGTAAATTATTCAAAAAATAATTTTCAACTGTCACAAATTTTAATTGCGCCAGGTATTGCCTTTTCTATAGTAAATTATTCAAAAAATAATTTTCAACTGTCACAAATTTTAATTGCGCCAGGGATTGCCTTTTCTATAGTAAATTATTCAAAAACTAATTTTCTACTGTCGCAAATTTTAATTGCGCCAGGGATTGCCTTTTCTATAGTAAATTATTCAAAAAATAATTTTCAACTGTCACAAATTTTAATTGCGCCAGGGATTGCCTTTTCTATAGTAAATTATTCAAAAACTAATTTTATACTGTCGCAAATTTTAATTGCGCCAGGGATTGCCTTTTCTATAGTAAATTATTCAAAAAATAATTTTATACTGTCGCAAATTTTAATTGCGCCAGGGATTGCCTTTTCTATAGTAAATTATTCAAAAAATAATTTTCAACTGTCGCAAATTTTAAATATCCCAGGGATTGCCTTTTCTACAGTAAATTATTCAAAAAATAATTTTATACTGTCACAAATTTTAATTGCGCCAGGGATTGCCTTTTCTATAGTAAATTATTCAAAAACTAATTTTATACTGTCGCAAATTTTAAATATCCCAGGGATTGCCTTTTCTACAGTAAATTATTCAAAAAATAATTTTATACTGTCACAAATTTTAATTGCGCCAGGGATTGCCTTTTCTATAGTAAATTATTCAAAAAATAATTTTCTACTGTCGCAAATTTTAATTGCGCCAGGGATTGCCTTTTCTATAGTAAATTATTCAAAAAATAATTTTCAACTGTCACAAATTTTAATTGCGCCAGGGATTGCCTTTTCTACAGTAAATTATTCAAAAAATAATTTTATACTGTCGCAAATTTTAAATATCCCAGGGATTGCCTTTTCTACAGTAAATTATTCAAAAAATAATTTTATACTGTCACAAATTTTAATTGCGCCAGGGATTGCCTTTTCTATAGTAAATTATTCAAAAACTAATTTTATACTGTCGCAAATTTTAAATATCCCAGGGATTGCCTTTTCTACAGTAAATTATTCAAAAAATAATTTTATACTGTCACAAATTTTAATTGCGCCAGGGATTGCCTTTTCTATAGTAAATTATTCAAAAAATAATTTTCTACTGTCGCAAATTTTAAATATCCCAGGGATTGCCTTTTCTACAGTAAATTATTCAAAAAATAATTTTATACTGTCGCAAATTTTAATTGCGCCAGGGATTGCCTTTTCTACAGTAAATTATTCAAAAAATAATTTTCTACTGTCGCAAATTTTAATTGCGCCAGGGATTGCCTTTTCTATAGTAAATTATTCAAAAAATAATTTTCAACTGTCACAAATTTTATGTGCGCCAGGGATTGCCTTTTCTATAGTAAATTATTCAAAAAATAATTTTCAACTGTCACAAATTTTAATTGCGCCAGGGATTGCCTTTTCTATAGTAAATTATTCAAAAACTAATTTTATACTGTCGCAAATTTTATGTGCGCCAGGGATTGCCTTTTCTATAGTAAATTATTCAAAAAATAATTTTCTACTGTCACAAATTTTAATTGCGCCAGGGATTGCCTTTTCTATAGTAAATTATTCAAAAACTAATTTTATACTGTCGCAAATTTTAAATATCCCAGGGATTGCCTTTTCTACAGTAAATTATTCAAAAACTAATTTTATACTGTCGCAAATTTTAATTGCGCCAGGGATTGCCTTTTATATAGTAAATTATTCAAAAACTAATTTTATACTGTCGCAAATTTTAATTGCGCCAGGGATTGCCTTTTCTACAGTAAATTATTCAAAAAATAATTTTCAACTGTCGCAAATTTTAATTGCGCCAGGGATTGCCTTTTCTACAGTAAATTATTCAAAAAATAATTTTCAACTGTCACAAATTTTATGTGCGCCAGGGATTGCCTTTTCTATAGTAAATTATTCAAAAAATAATTTTATACTGTCACAAATTTTATGTGCGCCAGGGATTGCCTTTTCTACAGTAAATTATTCAAAAAATAATTTTCTACTGTCGCAAATTTTAATTGCGCCAGGGATTGCCTTTTCTACAGTAAATTTTTCAAAAACTAATTTTATACTGTCGCAAATTTTATGTGCGCCAGGGATTGCCTTTTCTATAGTAAATTATTCAAAAAATAATTTTATACTGTCGCAAATTTTAAATATCCCAGGGATTGCCTTTTCTACAGTAAATTATTCAAAAACTAATTTTATACTGTCGCAAATTTTAATTGCGCCAGGGATTGCCTTTTCTACAGTAAATTATTCAAAAAATAATTTTCAACTGTCAAAAATTTTAATTGCGCCAGGGATTGCCTTTTCTATAGTAAATTATTCAAAAAATAATTTTCAACTGTCACAAATTTTAATTGCGCCAGGGATTGCCTTTTCTATAGTAAATTATTCAAAAAATAATTTTATACTGTCGCAAATTTTAATTGCGCCAGGGATTGCCTTTTCTATAGTAAATTATTCAAAAAATATTTTTCAACTGTCACAAATTTTAATTGCGCCAGGGATTGCCTTTTCTATAGTAAATTATTCAAAAAATAATTTTATACTGTCGCAAATTTTAAATATCCCAGGGATTGCCTTTTCTATAGTAAATTATTCAAAAAATAATTTTCAACTGTCACAAATTTTAATTGCGCAAGGGATTGCCTTTTATATAGTAAATTATTCAAAAAATAATTTTATACTGTCGCAAATTTTATGTGCGCCAGGGATTGCCTTTTCTATAGTAAATTATTCAAAAACTAATTTTATACTGTCGCAAATTTTAAATATCCCAGGGATTGCCTTTTATATAGTAAATTATTCAAAAACTAATTTTATACTGTCGCAAATTTTAATTGCGCCAGGGATTGCCTTTTCTACAGTAAATTATTCAAAAAATAATTTTATACTGTCGCAAATTTTAATTGCGCCAGGGATTGCCTTTTCTATAGTAAATTATTCAAAAAATAATTTTATACTGTCGCAAATTTTAAATATCCCAGGGATTGCCTTTTATATAGTAAATTATTCAAAAAATAATTTTCAACTGTCACAAATTTTAATTGCGCCAGGGATTGCCTTTTCTATAGTAAATTATTCAAAAAATAATTTTATACTGTCGCAAATTTTAATTGCGCCAGGGATTGCCTTTTCTATAGTAAATTATTCAAAAACTAATTTTATACTGTCGCAAATTTTAATTGCGCCAGGGATTGCCTTTTCTACAGTAAATTTTTCAAAAAATAATTTTATACTGTCGCAAATTTTAATTGCGCCAGGGATTGCCTTTTCTATAGTAAATTATTCAAAAAATAATTTTCAACTGTCACAAATTTTAATTACGCCAGGGATTGCCTTTTCTATAGTAAATTATTCAAAAACTAATTTTATACTGTCGCAAATTTTAATTGCGCCAGGGATTGCCTTTTCTACAGTAAATTATTCAAAAAATAATTTTATACTGTCGCAAATTTTAATTGCGCCAGGGATTGCCTTTTCTATAGTAAATTATTCAAAAACTAATTTTATACTGTCGCAAATTTTATGTGCGCCAGGGATTGCCTTTTCTATAGTAAATTATTCAAAAAATAATTTTCAACTGTCACAAATTTTAATTGCGCCAGGGATTGCCTTTTCTATAGTAAATTATTCAAAAAATAATTTTATACTGTCGCAAATTTTAATTGCGCCAGGGATTGCCTTTTCTATAGTAAATTATTCAAAAAATAATTTTATACTGTCGCAAATTTTAATTACGCCTGGGATTGCCTTTTATATAGTAAATTTTTCAAAAACTAATTTTCTACTGTCGCAAATTTTATGTGCGCCAGGGATTGCCTTTTATATAGTAAATTATTCAAAAACTAATTTTATACTGTCGCAAATTTTAATTACGCCAGGGATTGCCTTTTCTATAGTAAATTATTCAAAAAATAATTTTCAACTGTCACAAATTTTAATTGCGCCAGGGATTGCCTTTTCTATAGTAAATTATTCAAAAACTAATTTTATACTGTCACAAATTTTAATTACGCCAGGGATTGCCTTTTATATAGTAAATTATTCAAAAAATAATTTTCAACTGTCACAAATTTTAATTGCGCCAGGGATTGCCTTTTCTATAGTAAATTATTCAAAAAATAATTTTCAACTGTCACAAATTTTAATTGCGCCAGGGATTGCCTTTTCTATAGTAAATTATTCAAAAACTAATTTTCTACTGTCACAAATTTTAATTGCGCCAGGGATTGCCTTTTCTATAGTAAATTATTCAAAAACTAATTTTATACTGTCGCAAATTTTAAATATCCCAGGGATTGCCTTTTCTATAGTAAATTATTCAAAAAATAATTTTCTACTGTCACAAATTTTAATTGCGCCAGGGATTGCCTTTTCTATAGTAAATTATTCAAAAACTAATTTTATACTGTCGCAAATTTTAAATATCCCAGGGATTGCCTTTTCTACAGTAAATTATTCAAAAACTAATTTTATACTGTCGCAAATTTTAATTGCGCCAGGGATTGCCTTTTATATAGTAAATTATTCAAAAACTAATTTTATACTGTCGCAAATTTTAATTGCGCCAGGGATTGCCTTTTCTACAGTAAATTATTCAAAAAATAATTTTCAACTGTCGCAAATTTTAATTGCGCCAGGGATTGCCTTTTCTACAGTAAATTATTCAAAAAATAATTTTCAACTGTCACAAATTTTATGTGCGCCAGGGATTGCCTTTTCTATAGTAAATTATTCAAAAAATAATTTTCAACTGTCACAAATTTTAATTGCGCCAGGGATTGCCTTTTCTATAGTAAATTATTCAAAAAATAATTTTCTACTGTCGCAAATTTTAATTGCGCCAGGGATTGCCTTTTCTATAGTAAATTATTCAAAAAATAATTTTATACTGTCGCAAATTTTAATTACGCCAGGGATTGCCTTTTATATAGTAAATTTTTCAAAAACTAATTTTCTACTGTCGCAAATTTTATGTGCGCCAGGGATTGCCTTTTATATAGTAAATTATTCAAAAACTAATTTTATACTGTCGCAAATTTTAATTACGCCAGGGATTGCCTTTTCTATAGTAAATTATTCAAAAACTAATTTTATACTGTCACAAATTTTAATTACGCCAGGGATTGCCTTTTATATAGTAAATTATTCAAAAAATAATTTTCAACTGTCACAAATTTTAATTGCGCCAGGGATTGCCTTTTCTATAGTAAATTATTCAAAAAATAATTTTCAACTGTCACAAATTTTAATTGCGCCAGGGATTGCCTTTTCTATAGTAAATTATTCAAAAACTAATTTTATACTGTCGCAAATTTTAATTGCGCCAGGGATTGCCTTTTCTATAGTAAATTATTCAAAAAATAATTTTCAACTGTCACAAATTTTAATTGCGCCAGGGATTGCCTTTTCTATAGTAAATTATTCAAAAAATAATTTTATACTGTCGCAAATTTTAATTGCGCCAGGGATTGCCTTTTATATAGTAAATTATTCAAAAACTAATTTTATACTGTCGCAAATTTTAATTGCGCCAGGGATTGCCTTTTCTACAGTAAATTATTCAAAAAATAATTTTATACTGTCGCAAATTTTAATTGCGCCAGGGATTGCCTTTTCTATAGTAAATTATTCAAAAACTAATTTTATACTGTCGCAAATTTTATGTGCGCCAGGGATTGCCTTTTCTATAGTAAATTATTCAAAAAATAATTTTCAACTGTCACAAATTTTAATTGCGCCAGGGATTGCCTTTTCTATAGTAAATTATTCAAAAAATAATTTTATACTGTCGCAAATTCTAATTGCGCCAGGGATTGCCTTTTCTATAGTAAATTATTCAAAAAATAATTTTATACTGTCGCAAATTTTAATTACGCCAGGGATTGCCTTTTATATAGTAAATTTTTCAAAAACTAATTTTCTACTGTCGCAAATTTTATGTGCGCCAGGGATTGCCTTTTATATAGTAAATTATTCAAAAACTAATTTTATACTGTCGCAAATTTTAATTACGCCAGGGATTGCCTTTTCTATAGTAAATTATTCAAAAACTAATTTTATACTGTCACAAATTTTAATTACGCCAGGGATTGCCTTTTATATAGTAAATTATTCAAAAAATAATTTTCAACTGTCACAAATTTTAATTGCGCCAGGGATTGCCTTTTCTATAGTAAATTATTCAAAAAATAATTTTCAACTGTCACAAATTTTAATTGCGCCAGGGATTGCCTTTTCTATAGTAAATTATTCAAAAAATAATTTTATACTGTCGCAAATTTTAATTGCGCCAGGGATTGCCTTTTCTATAGTAAATTATTCAAAAAATAATTTTCAACTGTCACAAATTTTAATTGCGCCAGGGATTGCCTTTTCTATAGTAAATTATTCAAAAAATAATTTTCTACTGTCACAAATTTTAATTGCGCCAGGGATTGCCTTTTCTACAGTAAATTATCCAAAAAATAATTTTATACTGTCGCAAATTTTAATTGCGCCAGGGATTGCCTTTTCTATAGTAAATTATTCAAAAACTAATTTTCAACTGTCACAAATTTTAATTGCGCCAGGGATTGACTTTTCTATAGTAAATTATTCAAAAAATAATTTTATACTGTCACAAATTTTAATTGCGCCAGGGATTGCCTTTTCTATAGTAAATTATTCAAAAAATAATTTTATACTGTCGCAAATTTTAATTGCGCCAGGGATTGCCTTTTCTATAGTAAATTATTCAAAAAATAATTTTCAACTGTCACAAATTTTAATTGCGCCAGGGATTGCCTTTTATATAGTAAATTTTTCAAAAACTAATTTTATACTGTCGCAAATTTTAATTACGCCAGGGATTGCCTTTTCTACAGTAAATTATTCAAAAAATAATTTTATACTGTCGCAAATTTTAATTGCGCCAGGGATTGCCTTTTCTATAGTAAATTTTTCAAAAACTAATTTTATACTGTCGCAAATTTTAATTGCGCCAGGGATTGCCTTTTCTATAGTAAATTATTCAAAAAATAATTTTATACTGTCGCAAATTTTATGTGCGCCAGGGATTGCCTTTTCTACAGTAAATTATTCAAAAAATAATTTTATACTGTCACAAATTTTAATTGCGCCAGGGATTGCCTTTTCTATAGTAAATTATTCAAAAACTAATTTTATACTGTCGCAAATTTTAATTACGCCAGGGATTGCCTTTTCTACAGTAAATTTTTCAAAAACTAATTTTATACTGTCGCAAATTTTAATTGCGCCAAGGATTGCCTTTTATATAGTAAATTTTTCAAAAACTAATTTTATACTGTCGCAAATTTTATGTGCGCCAGGGATTGCCTTTTCTATAGTAAATTATTCAAAAACTAATTTTATACTGTCGCAAATTTTAATTGCGCCAGGGATTGCCTTTTCTATAGTAAATTATTCAAAAACTAATTTTCTACTGTCGCAAATTTTAATTACGCCAGGGATTGCCTTTTCTACAGTAAATTATTCAAAAACTAATTTTCTACTGTCGCAAATTTTAAATATCCCAGGGATTGCCTTTTCTATAGTAAATTATTCAAAAAATAATTTTCTACTGTCGCAAATTTTAATTGCGCCAGGGATTGACTTTTCTATAGTAAATTATTCAAAAACTAATTTTATACTGTCACAAATTTTAATTGCGCCAGGGATTGCCTTTTCTATAGTAAATTATTCAAAAAATAATTTTCAACTGTCACAAATTTTAATTGCGCCAGGGATTGCCTTTTATATAGTAAATTTTTCAAAAACTAATTTTATACTGTCGCAAATTTTAATTGCGCCAGGGATTGCCTTTTCTATAGTAAATTTTTCAAAAACTAATTTTATACTGTCGCAAATTTTATGTGCGCCAGGGATTGCCTTTTATATAGTAAATTTTTCAAAAAATAATTTTATACTGTCGCAAATTTTAATTGCGCCAGGGATTGCCTTTTCTATAGTAAATTATTCAAAAAATAATTTTCAACTGTCACAAATTTTAATTGCGCCAGGGATTGCCTTTTCTATAGTAAATTATTCAAAAAATAATTTTATACTGTCGCAAATTTTAATTGCGCCAGGGATTGCCTTTTCTATAGTAAATTATTCAAAAAATAATTTTATACTGTCGCAAATTTTAATTACGCCAGGGATTGCCTTTTATATAGTAAATTTTTCAAAAACTAATTTTCTACTGTCGCAAATTTTATGTGCGCCAGGGATTGCCTTTTATATAGTAAATTATTCAAAAACTAATTTTATACTGTCGCAAATTTTAATTACGCCAGGGATTGCCTTTTCTATAGTAAATTATTCAAAAAATAATTTTCAACTGTCACAAATTTTAATTGCGCCAGGGATTGCCTTTTCTATAGTAAATTATTCAAAAACTAATTTTATACTGTCACAAATTTTAATTACGCCAGGGATTGCCTTTTATATAGTAAATTATTCAAAAAATAATTTTCAACTGTCACAAATTTTAATTGCGCCAGGGATTGCCTTTTCTATAGTAAATTATTCAAAAAATAATTTTCAACTGTCACAAATTTTAATTGCGCCAGGGATTGCCTTTTCTATAGTAAATTATTCAAAAACTAATTTTCTACTGTCACAAATTTTAATTGCGCCAGGGATTGCCTTTTCTATAGTAAATTATTCAAAAACTAATTTTATACTGTCGCAAATTTTAAATATCCCAGGGATTGCCTTTTCTATAGTAAATTATTCAAAAAATAATTTTCTACTGTCACAAATTTTAATTGCGCCAGGGATTGCCTTTTCTATAGTAAATTATTCAAAAACTAATTTTATACTGTCGCAAATTTTAAATATCCCAGGGATTGCCTTTTCTACAGTAAATTATTCAAAAACTAATTTTATACTGTCGCAAATTTTAATTGCGCCAGGGATTGCCTTTTATATAGTAAATTATTCAAAAACTAATTTTATACTGTCGCAAATTTTAATTGCGCCAGGGATTGCCTTTTCTACAGTAAATTATTCAAAAAATAATTTTCAACTGTCGCAAATTTTAATTGCGCCAGGGATTGCCTTTTCTACAGTAAATTATTCAAAAAATAATTTTCAACTGTCACAAATTTTATGTGCGCCAGGGATTGCCTTTTCTATAGTAAATTATTCAAAAAATAATTTTCAACTGTCACAAATTTTAATTGCGCCAGGGATTGCCTTTTCTATAGTAAATTATTCAAAAAATAATTTTCTACTGTCGCAAATTTTAATTGCGCCAGGGATTGCCTTTTCTATAGTAAATTATTCAAAAAATAATTTTATACTGTCGCAAATTTTAATTACGCCAGGGATTGCCTTTTATATAGTAAATTTTTCAAAAACTAATTTTCTACTGTCGCAAATTTTATGTGCGCCAGGGATTGCCTTTTATATAGTAAATTATTCAAAAACTAATTTTATACTGTCGCAAATTTTAATTACGCCAGGGATTGCCTTTTCTATAGTAAATTATTCAAAAACTAATTTTATACTGTCACAAATTTTAATTACGCCAGGGATTGCCTTTTATATAGTAAATTATTCAAAAAATAATTTTCAACTGTCACAAATTTTAATTGCGCCAGGGATTGCCTTTTCTATAGTAAATTATTCAAAAAATAATTTTCAACTGTCACAAATTTTAATTGCGCCAGGGATTGCCTTTTCTATAGTAAATTATTCAAAAACTAATTTTATACTGTCGCAAATTTTAATTGCGCCAGGGATTGCCTTTTCTATAGTAAATTATTCAAAAAATAATTTTCAACTGTCACAAATTTTAATTGCGCCAGGGATTGCCTTTTCTATAGTAAATTATTCAAAAAATAATTTTATACTGTCGCAAATTTTAATTGCGCCAGGGATTGCCTTTTATATAGTAAATTATTCAAAAACTAATTTTATACTGTCGCAAATTTTAATTGCGCCAGGGATTGCCTTTTCTACAGTAAATTATTCAAAAAATAATTTTATATTGTCGCAAATTTTAATTGCGCCAGGGATTGCCTTTTCTATAGTAAATTATTCAAAAACTAATTTTATACTGTCGCAAATTTTATGTGCGCCAGGGATTGCCTTTTCTATAGTAAATTATTCAAAAAATAATTTTCAACTGTCACAAATTTTAATTGCGCCAGGGATTGCCTTTTCTATAGTAAATTATTCAAAAAATAATTTTATACTGTCGCAAATTCTAATTGCGCCAGGGATTGCCTTTTCTATAGTAAATTATTCAAAAAATAATTTTATACTGTCGCAAATTTTAATTACGCCAGGGATTGCCTTTTATATAGTAAATTTTTCAAAAACTAATTTTCTACTGTCGCAAATTTTATGTGCGCCAGGGATTGCCTTTTATATAGTAAATTATTCAAAAACTAATTTTATACTGTCGCAAATTTTAATTACGCCAGGGATTGCCTTTTCTATAGTAAATTATTCAAAAACTAATTTTATACTGTCACAAATTTTAATTACGCCAGGGATTGCCTTTTATATAGTAAATTATTCAAAAAATAATTTTCAACTGTCACAAATTTTAATTGCGCCAGGGATTGCCTTTTCTATAGTAAATTATTCAAAAAATAATTTTCAACTGTCACAAATTTTAATTGCGCCAGGGATTGCCTTTTCTATAGTAAATTATTCAAAAAATAATTTTATACTGTCGCAAATTTTAATTGCGCCAGGGATTGCCTTTTCTATAGTAAATTATTCAAAAAATAATTTTCAACTGTCACAAATTTTAATTGCGCCAGGGATTGCCTTTTCTATAGTAAATTATTCAAAAAATAATTTTCTACTGTCACAAATTTTAATTGCGCCAGGGATTGCCTTTTCTACAGTAAATTATCCAAAAAATAATTTTATACTGTCGCAAATTTTAATTGCGCCAGGGATTGCCTTTTCTATAGTAAATTATTCAAAAACTAATTTTCAACTGTCACAAATTTTAATTGCGCCAGGGATTGACTTTTCTATAGTAAATTATTCAAAAAATAATTTTATACTGTCACAAATTTTAATTGCGCCAGGGATTGCCTTTTCTATAGTAAATTATTCAAAAAATAATTTTATACTGTCGCAAATTTTAATTGCGCCAGGGATTGCCTTTTCTATAGTAAATTATTCAAAAAATAATTTTCAACTGTCACAAATTTTAATTGCGCCAGGGATTGCCTTTTATATAGTAAATTTTTCAAAAACTAATTTTATACTGTCGCAAATTTTAATTACGCCAGGGATTGCCTTTTCTACAGTAAATTATTCAAAAAATAATTTTATACTGTCGCAAATTTTAATTGCGCCAGGGATTGCCTTTTCTATAGTAAATTTTTCAAAAACTAATTTTATACTGTCGCAAATTTTAATTGCGCCAGGGATTGCCTTTTCTATAGTAAATTATTCAAAAAATAATTTTATACTGTCGCAAATTTTATGTGCGCCAGGGATTGCCTTTTCTACAGTAAATTATTCAAAAAATAATTTTATACTGTCACAAATTTTAATTGCGCCAGGGATTGCCTTTTCTATAGTAAATTATTCAAAAACTAATTTTATACTGTCGCAAATTTTAATTACGCCAGGGATTGCCTTTTCTACAGTAAATTTTTCAAAAACTAATTTTATACTGTCGCAAATTTTAATTGCGCCAAGGATTGCCTTTTATATAGTAAATTTTTCAAAAACTAATTTTATACTGTCGCAAATTTTATGTGCGCCAGGGATTGCCTTTTCTATAGTAAATTATTCAAAAACTAATTTTATACTGTCGCAAATTTTAATTGCGCCAGGGATTGCCTTTTCTATAGTAAATTATTCAAAAACTAATTTTCTACTGTCGCAAATTTTAATTACGCCAGGGATTGCCTTTTCTACAGTAAATTATTCAAAAACTAATTTTCTACTGTCGCAAATTTTAAATATCCCAGGGATTGCCTTTTCTATAGTAAATTATTCAAAAAATAATTTTCTACTGTCGCAAATTTTAATTGCGCCAGGGATTGACTTTTCTATAGTAAATTATTCAAAAACTAATTTTATACTGTCACAAATTTTAATTGCGCCAGGGATTGCCTTTTCTATAGTAAATTATTCAAAAAATAATTTTCAACTGTCACAAATTTTAATTGCGCCAGGGATTGCCTTTTATATAGTAAATTTTTCAAAAACTAATTTTATACTGTCGCAAATTTTAATTGCGCCAGGGATTGCCTTTTCTATAGTAAATTTTTCAAAAACTAATTTTATACTGTCGCAAATTTTATGTGCGCCAGGGATTGCCTTTTATATAGTAAATTTTTCAAAAAATAATTTTATACTGTCGCAAATTTTAATTGCGCCAGGGATTGCCTTTTCTATAGTAAATTTTTCAAAAACTAATTTTCTACTGTCACAAATTTTAATTGCGCCAGGGATTGCCTTTTCTATAGTAAATTTTTCAAAAACTAATTTTATACTGTCACAAATTTTAATTGCGCCAGGGATTGCCTTTTCTACAGTAAATTTTTCAAAAACTAATTTTCAACTGTCACAAATTTTAATTGCGCCAGGGATTGCCTTTTCTATAGTAAATTATTCAAAAAATAATTTTATACTGTCACAAATTTTAATTGCGCCAGGGATTGCCTTTTCTACAGTAAATTTTTCAAAAACTAATTTTATACTGTCGCAAATTTTAATTGCGCCAGGGATTGCCTTTTCTATAGTAAATTATTCAAAAAATAATTTTCTACTGTCGCAAATTTTAATTGCGCCAGGGATTGCCTTTTCTATAGTAAATTATTCAAAAAATAATTTTCAACTGTCACAAATTTTAATTGCGCCAGGGATTGCCTTTTATATAGTAAATTTTTCAAAAACTAATTTTATACTGTCGCAAATTTTAATTGCGCCAGGGATTGCCTTTTCTATAGTAAATTATTCAAAAAATAATTTTCAACTGTCACAAATTTTAATTGCGCCAGGGATTGCCTTTTATATAGTAAATTATTCAAAAAATAATTTTATACTGTCGCAAATTTTAATTACGCCAGGGATTGCCTTTTCTATAGTAAATTATTCAAAAAATAATTTTCAACTGTCACAAATTTTAATTGCGCCAGGGATTGCCTTTTCTACAGTAAATTTTTCAAAAACTAATTTTATACTGTCGCAAATTTTAATTGCGCCAGGGATTGCCTTTTCTATAGTAAATTATTCAAAAACTAATTTTCAACTGTCACAAATTTTAAATATCCCAGGGATTGCCTTTTCTATAGTAAATTATTCAAAAACTAATTTTCAACTGTCACAAATTTTAAATATCCCAGGGATTGCCTTTTCTACAGTAAATTATTCAAAAAATAATTTTATACTGTCACAAATTTTAATTGCGCCAGGGATTGCCTTTTCTATAGTAAATTATTCAAAAACTAATTTTATACTGTCGCAAATTTTAATTGCGCCAGGGATTGCCTTTTCTATAGTAAATTATTCAAAAACTAATTTTATACTGTCGCAAATTTTAATTGCGCCAGGGATTGCCTTTTCTATAGTAAATTTTTAATATTTAAAATTTGCGACAGTTCAAAATTATTTTTTGAATAATTTACTATAGAAAAGGCAATCCCTGGCGCACATAAAATTTGTGACAGTTGAAAATTATTTTTTGAATAATTTACTATAGAAAAGGCAATCCCTGGGATATTTAAAATTTGTGACAGTATAAAATTAGTTTTTGAAAAATTTACTATATAAAAGGCAATCCCTGGGATATTTAAAATTTGCGACAGTATAAAATTAGTTTTTGAATAATTTACTATAGAAAAGGCAATCCCTGGCGCAATTAAAATTTGTGACAGTATAAAATTATTTTTTGAATAATTTACTGTAGAAAAGGCAATCCCTGGGATATTTAAAATTTGCGACAGTTGAAAATTATTTTTTGAATAATTTACTATAGAAAAGGCAATCCCTGGCGCAATTAAAATTTGCGACAGTATAAAATTATTTTTTGAATAATTTACTATAGAAAAGGCAATCCCTGGCGCAATTAAAATTTGCGACAGTATAAAATTATTTTTTGAATAATTTAGTATAGAAAAGGCAATCCCTGGCGCAATTAAAATTTGCGACAGTATAAAATTAGTTTTTGAATAATTTACTATAGAAAAGGCAATCCCTGGCGCAATTAAAATTTGTGACAGTTGAAAATTATTTTTTGAATAATTTACTATAGAAAAGGCAATCCCTGGCGCAATTAAAATTTGCGACAGTAGAAAATTAGTTTTTGAATAATTTACTATAGAAAAGGCAATCCCTGGCGCAATTAAAATTTGCGACAGTTGAAAATTATTTTTTGAATAATTTACTATAGAAAAGGCAATCCCTGGCGCAATTAAAATTTGCGACAGTATAAAATTATTTTTTGAATAATTTACTATAGAAAAGGCAATCCCTGGCGCAATTAAAATTTGCGACAGTATAAAATTATTTTTTGAATAATTTACTGTAGAAAAGGCAATCCCTGGCGCAATTAAAATTTGCGACAGTTGAAAATTATTTTTTGAATAATTTACTATAGAAAAGGCAATCCCTGGCGTAATTAAAATTTGCGACAGTATAAAATTAGTTTTTGAATAATTTACTATAGAAAAGGCAATCCCTGGCGTAATTAAAATTTGCGACAGTATAAAATTAGTTTTTGAATAATTTACTATAGAAAAGGCAATCCCTGGCGCAATTAAAATTTGTGACAGTTGAAAATTAGTTTTTGAAAAATTTACTGTAGAAAAGGCAATCCCTGGGATATTTAAAATTTGCGACAGTAGAAAATTAGTTTTTGAATAATTTACTATAGAAAAGGCAATCCCTGGCGCACATAAAATTTGCGACAGTATAAAATTATTTTTTGAATAATTTACTGTAGAAAAGGCAATCCCTGGCGCAATTAAAATTTGCGACAGTATAAAATTAGTTTTTGAATAATTTACTGTAGAAAAGGCAATCCCTGGCGTAATTAAAATTTGCGACAGTATAAAATTATTTTTTGAATAATTTACTATAGAAAAGGCAATCCCTGGCGCAATTAAAATTTGCGACAGTATAAAATTATTTTTTGAATAATTTACTATAGAAAAGGCAATCCCTGGCGCACATAAAATTTGCGACAGTATAAAATTAGTTTTTGAATAATTTACTATAGAAAAGGCAATCCCTGGCGCACATAAAATTTGCGACAGTATAAAATTAGTTTTTGAATAATTTACTATAGAAAAGGCAATCCCTGGCGCAATTAAAATTTGCGACAGTATAAAATTAGTTTTTGAAAAATTTACTATATAAAAGGCAATCCCTGGGATATTTAAAATTTGCGACAGTATAAAATTAGTTTTTGAATAATTTACTATAGAAAAGGCAATCCCTGGCGCAATTAAAATTTGTGACAGTATAAAATTATTTTTTGAATAATTTACTGTAGAAAAGGCAATCCCTGGGATATTTAAAATTTGCGACAGTTGAAAATTATTTTTTGAATAATTTACTATAGAAAAGGCAATCCCTGGCGCAATTAAAATTTGCGACAGTATAAAATTATTTTTTGAATAATTTACTATAGAAAAGGCAATCCCTGGCGCAATTAAAATTTGCGACAGTATAAAATTATTTTTTGAATAATTTACTATAGAAAAGGCAATCCCTGGCGCAATTAAAATTTGCGACAGTATAAAATTAGTTTTTGAATAATTTACTATAGAAAAGGCAATCCCTGGCGCACATAAAATTTGCGACAGTATAAAATTAGTTTTTGAATAATTTACTATAGAAAAGGCAATCCCTGGCGTAATTAAAATTGCGACAGTATAAAATTATTTTTTGAATAATTTACTATAGAAAAGGCAATCCTGGGATATTTAAAATTTGCGACAGTATAAAATTATTTTTTGAAATAATTTACTGTAGAAAAGGCAATCCCTGGCGCAATTAAAATTTGCGACAGTTGAAAATTATTTTTTGAATAATTTACTGTAGAAAAGGCAATCCCTGGGATATTTAAAATTTGCGACAGTATAAAATTATTTTTTGAATAATTTACTGTAGAAAAGGCAATCCCTGGCGCAATTAAAATTTGCGACAGTATAAAATTAGTTTTTGAATAATTTACTGTAGAAAAGGCAATCCCTGGCGCAATTAAAATTTGCGACAGTATAAAATTAGTTTTTGAATAATTTACTATAGAAAAGGCAATCCCTGGCGCAATTAAAATTTGCGACAGTATAAAATTATTTTTTGAATTATTTACTATAGAAAAGGCAATCCCTGGCGCAATTAAAATTTGCGACAGTATAAAATTATTTTTTGAATAATTTACTATAGAAAAGGCAATCCCTGCGCAATTAAAATTTGCGACAGTATAAAATTAGTTTTTGAATAATTTACTATAGAAAAGGCAATCCCTGGCGCACATAAAATTTGCGACAGTATAAAATTATTTTTTGAATAATTTACTATAGAAAAGGCAATCCCTGGCGCAATTAAAATTTGCGACAGTATAAAATTATTTTTTGAATAATTTACTGTAGAAAAGGCAATCCCTGGCGCAATTAAAATTTGCGACAGTTGAAAATTATTTTTTGAATAATTTACTATAGAAAAGGCAATCCCTGGCGCAATTAAAATTTGTGACAGTTGAAAATTATTTTTTGAATAATTTACTATAGAAAAGGCAATCCCTGGGATATTTAAAATTTGCGACAGTATAAAATTATTTTTTGAATAATTTACTATAGAAAAGGCAATCCCTGGCGCACATAAAATTTGTGACAGTTGAAAATTATTTTTTGAATAATTTACTGTAGAAAAGGCAATCCCTGGCGCAATTAAAATTTGCGACAGTATAAAATTAGTTTTTGAAAAATTTACTGTAGAAAAGGCAATCCCTGGCGCAATTAAAATTTGCGACAGTAGAAAATTATTTTTTGAATAATTTACTATAGAAAAGGCAATCCCTGGCGCAATTAAAATTTGCGACAGTATAAAATTATTTTTTGAATAATTTACTGTAGAAAAGGCAATCCCTGGCGCAATTAAAATTTGTGACAGTTGAAAATTATTTTTTTGAATAATTTACTATAGGAAAGGCAATCCCTGGCGCACATAAAATTTGCGACAGTATAAAATTAGTTTTTGAATAATTTACTATAGAAAAGGCAATCCCTGGCGCAATTAAAATTTGCGACAGTATTAAAATTATTTTTTGAATAATTTACTGTAGAAAAGGCAATCCCTGGCGCAATTAAAATTTGTGACAGTTGAAAATTATTTTTTGAATAATTTACTATAGAAAAGGCAATCCCTGGCGCAATTAAAATTTGTGACAGTTGAAAATTAGTTTTTGAATAATTTACTATAGAAAAGGCAATCCCTGGCGCACATAAAATTTGCGACAGTAAAAAATTAGTTTTTGAATAATTACTATAGAAAAGGCAATCCCTGGCGCACATAAAATTTGCGACAGTAAAAAATTAGTTTTTGAAAAATTTACTATATAAAAGGCAATCCCGGGGCGTAATTAAAATTTGCGACAGTATAAAATTATTTTTTGAATAATTTACTATAGAAAAGGCAATCCCTGGCGTAATTAAAATTTGCGACAGTATAAAATTAGTTTTTGAATAATTTACTATAGAAAAGGCAATCCCTGGGATATTTAAAATTTGCGACAGTATAAAATTAATTTTTGAATAATTTACTATAGAAAAGGCAATCCCTGGCGCACAATAAAATTTGCGACAGTATAAAATTATTTTTGAATAATTTACTATAGAAAAGGCAATCCCTGGCGCAATTAAAATTTGCGACAGTATAAAATTATTTTTTGAATAATTTACTGTAGAAAAGGCAATCCCTGGCGCAATTAAAATTTGCGACAGTTGAAAATTATTTTTGAATAATTTACTATAGAAAAGGCAATCCCTGGCGCAATTAAAATTTGTGACAGTTGAAAATTATTTTTTGAATAATTTACTATAGAAAAGGCAATCCTGGGATATTTAAATTTGCGACAGTATAAAATTATTTTTTGAATAATTTACTATAGAAAAGGCAATCCCTGGCGCACATAAAATTTGCGACAGTATAAAATTAGTTTTTGAATAATTTACTATAGAAAAGGCAATCCCTGGCGCACATAAAATTTGCGACAGTATAAAATTAGTTTTTGAATAATTTACTATAGAAAAGGCAATCCCTGGCGCAATTAAAATTTGCGACAGTATTAAATTAGTTTTTGAAAAATTTACTATATAAAAGGCAATCCCTGGGATATTTAAAATTTGCGACAGTTTAAAATTTGTTTTTGAATAATTTACTATAGAAAAGGCAATCCCTGGCGCAATTAAAATTTGTGACAGTATAAAATTATTTTTTGAATAATTTACTGTAGAAAAGGGCAATCCCTGGGATATTTAAAATTTGCGACAGTTGAAAATTATTTTTTGAATAATTTACTATAGAAAAGGCAATCCCTGGCGCAATTAAAATTTGCGACAGATATAAAATTATTTTTTGAATAATTTAACTATAGAAAAGGCAAATCCCTGGCGCAATTAAAATTTGCGACAGTATAAAATTATTTTTTGAATAATTTACTATAGAAAAGGCAATCCCTGGCGCAATTAAAATTTGCGACAGTATAAAATTAGTTTTTGAATAATTTACTATAGAAAAGGCAATCCCTGGCGCACGATAAAATTTGCGACAGTATAACAATTAGTTTTTGAATAATTTACTATAGAAAAGGCAATCCCTGGCGTAATTAAAAATTTGCGACAGTATAAAATTATTTTTTGAATAATTTACTATAGAAAAGGGCAATCCCTGGGATATTTAAAATTTGCGACAGTATAAAATTATTTTTTGAATAATTTACTGTAGAAAAGGCAATCCCTGGCGCAATTAAAATTTGCGACAGTTGAAAATTATTTTTTGAATAAATTTACTGTAGGAAAAGGCAATCCCTGGGATATTTAAAATTTGCGACAGTATAAAATTATTTTTTGAACTAATTTACTGTAGAAAAAGGCAATCCCTGGCGCAATTAAAATTTGCGACAGTATAAAATTAGTTTTTGAATAATTTACTGTAGAAAAGGCAATCCCTGGCGCAATTAAAATTTGCGACAGTAATAAAATTAGTTTTTGAATAATTTACTATAGAAAAGGCAATCCCTGGCGCAATTAAAATTTGCGACAGTATAAAATTATTTTTTGAATTATTTATATAGAAAAGGCAATCCCTGGCGCAATTAAAATTTGCGACAGTATAAAATTATTTTTTTGAATAATTTACTATAGAAAGGCAATCCCTGGCGCAATTAAAATTTGCGACAGTATAAAATTAGTTTTTGAATAATTTACTATAGAAAAGGCAATCCCTGGCGCACATAAAATTTGCGACAGTATAAAATTATTTTTTGAATAATTTACTATAGAAAAGGCAATCCCTGGCGCAATTAAAATTTGCGACAGTAAAAAATTATTTTTTGAATAATTTACTGTAGAAAAGGCAATCCCTGGCGCAATTAAAATTTGCGACAGTTGAAAAATTATTTTTTGAATAATTTACTATAGAAAAGGCAATCCCTGGCGCAATTAAAATTTGTGACAGTTGAAAATTATTTTTTGAATAATTTACTATAGAAAAGGCAATCCCTGGGATATTTAAAATTTGCGACAGTATAAAATTATTTTTTGAATAATTTACTATAGAAAAGGCAATCCCTGGCGCACAATAAAATTTGTGACAGTTGAAAATTATTTTTTGAATAATTTACTGTAGAAAAGGCAATCCCTGGCGCAATTAAAATTTGCGACAGTATAAAATTAGTTTTTGAAAAATTTACTGTAGAAAAGGCAATCCCTGGCGCAATTAAAATTTGCGACAGTAGAAAATTATTTTTTGAATAATTACTATAGAAAAGGCAATCCCTGGCGCAATTAAAATTTGCGACAGTATAAAATTATTTTTTGAATAATTTACTGTAGAAAAGGCAATCCCTGGCGCAATTAAAATTTGTGACAGTTGAAAATTATTTTTTGAATAATTTACTATAGGGAAAGGCAATCCCTGGCGCACATAAAATTTGCGACAGTATAAAATTAGTTTTTTGAATAATTTACTATAGAAAAGGCAATCCCTGGCGCAATTAAAATTTGCGACAGTATAAAATTATTTTTTGAATAATTTACTGTAGAAAAGGCAATCCCTGGCGCAATTAAAATTTGTGACAGTTGAAAATTATTTTTTGAATAATTTACTATAGAAAAGGCAATCCCTGGGCGCAATAAAATTTGTGACAGTTGAAAATTAGTTTTTGAATAATTTACTATAGAAAAAGGCAATCCCTGGCGCACATAAAATTTGCGACAGTAAAAAATTAAGCTTTTTGAATAATTTACTATAGAAAAGGCAATCCCTGGCGCACATAAAATTTGCGACAGTAAAAAATTAGTTTTTGAAAATTTACTATATAAAAGGCAATCCCGGCGTAATTAAAATTTGCGACAGTATAAATTTATTTTTTGAATAATTTACTATAGAAAAGGCAATCCCTGGCGTAATTAAAATTTGCGACAGTATAAAATTAGTTTTTGAATAATTTACTATAGAAAAGGCAATCCCTGGGATATTTAAAATTTGCGACAGTATAAAATTATTTTTTGAATAATTTACTATAGAAAAGGCAATCCCTGGCGCACATAAAATTTGCGACAGTATAAATTATTTTTTGAATAATTTACTATAGAAAAGGCAATCCCTGGCGCACGATAAAATTTGTGACAGTATAAAATTATTTTTTGAATAATTTACTGTAGAAAAGGCAATCCCTGGGATATTTAAAATTTGCGACAGTATAAAATTAGTTTTTGAATAATTTACTATAGAAAAGGCAATCCCTTGGCGCACGATAAAATTTGCGACAGTATAAAATTAGTTTTTGAAAAATTTACTATATAAAAGGCAATCCCTGGCGCAATTAAATTTGTGACAGTATAAAAATTATTTTTTGAATAATTTACTATAGAAAAGGCAATCCCTGGCGCAATTAAAATTGCGACAGTATAAAATTAGTTTTTGAAAAATTTACTGTAGAAAAGGCAATCCCTGGGATATTTAAAATTTGCGACAGTATAAAATTAGTTTTTTGAATAATTTACTGTAGAAAAGGCAATCCCTGGCGCAATTAAAATTTGCGACAGTATAAAATTAGTTTTTGAAAAATTTACTATAGAAAAGGCAATCCCTGGCGCAATTAAAATTTGCGACAGTTATAAAATTATTTTTTGAATAATTTTACTGTAGAAAAGGCAATCCCTGGCGTAATTAAAATTTTGTGACAGTTGAAAATTATTTTTTGAATAATTTACTATAGAAAAGGCAATCCCTGGCGCAATTAAATTTGCGACAGTATAAAATTAGTTTTGAAAAATTTACTATAGAAAAGGCAATCCCTGGCGCAATTAAAATTTGCGACAGTAGAAAATTAGTTTTTGAATAATTTACTGTAGAAAAGGCAATCCCTGGTGGCGCAATTAAAATTTGTGACAGTTGAAAATTATTTTTTGAATAATTTACTATAGAAAAGGCAATCCCTGGCGCAATTAAAATTTGTGACAGTTGAAAATTATTTTTTGAATAATTTACTATAGAAAAGGCAATCCCTGGGATATTTAAAATTTGCGACAGTATAAAATTATTTTTTGAATAATTTACTATAGAAAAGGCAATCCCTGGCGCACATAAAAATTGCGGACAGTATTAAAATTAGTTTTTGAATAATTTACTATAGAAAAGGCAATCCCTGGCGCACATAAAATTTGCGACAGTAAAAAATTAGTTTTTGAAAAATTTACTATATAAAAGGCAATCCCTGGCGTAATTAAAATTTGCGACAGTATAAAATTATTTTTTGAATAATTTACTGTAGAAAAGGCAATCCCTGGCGCAATTAAAATTTGCGACAGTATAAAATTAGTTTTTGAAAAATTTACTATAGAAAAGGGCAATCCCTGGCGCACATAAAATTTGCGACAGTATAAAATTAGTTTTTGAAAAATTTACTATATAAAAGGCAATCCCTGGCGCAATTAAAATATGCGACAGTATAAAATTAGTTTTTGAATAATTTACTATATAAAAGGCAATCCCTGGCGCACATAAAATTTGCGACAGTAGAAAATTAGTTTTTGAAAAATTTACTATAGAAAAGGCAATCCCTGGCGCAATTAAAATTTGCGACAGTATAAAATTAGTTTTTGAAAAATTTACTATATAAAAGGCAATCCCTGGCGCAATTAAAATTTGCGACAGTAGAAAATTAGTTTTTGAATAATTTACTGTAGAAAAGGCAATCCCTGGGATATTTAAAATTTGCGACAGTATAAAATTAGTTTTTGAAAAATTTACTATAGAAAAGGCAATCCCTGGCGCAATTAAAATTTGTGACAGTTGAAAATTATTTTTTGAATAATTTACTATAGAAAAGGCAATCCCTGGCGTAATTAAAATTTGCGACAGTATAAAATTAGTTTTTGAATAATTTACTATATAAAAGGCAATCCCTGGCGCACATAAAATTTGCGACAGTAGAAAATTAGTTTTTGAAAAATTTACTATATAAAAGGCAATCCCTGGCGTAATTAAAATTTGCGACAGTATAAAATTATTTTTTGAATAATTTACTATAGAAAAGGCAATCCCTGGCGCAATTAAAATTTGCGACAGTATAAAATTAGTTTTTGAAAAATTTACTATATAAAAGGCAATCCCTGGGATATTTAAAATTTGCGACAGTATAAAATTAGTTTTTGAATAATTTACTATAGAAAAGGCAATCCCTGGCGTAATTAAAATTTGCGACAGTATAAAATTAGTTTTTGAAAAATTTACTATATAAAAGGCAATCCCTGGCGTAATTAAAATTTGTGACAGTTGAAAATTATTTTTTGAATAATTTACTATAGAAAAGGCAATCCCTGGCGCAATTAAAATTTGCGACAGTATAAAATTAGTTTTTGAAAAATTTACTATAGAAAAGGCAATCCCTGGCGCAATTAAAATTTGTGACAGTTGAAAATTATTTTTTGAATAATTTACTATAGAAAAGGCAATCCCTGGCGCAATTAAAATTTGTGACAGTATAAAATTAGTTTTTGAAAAATTTACTATAGAAAAGGCAATCCCTGGCGCAATTAAAATTTGCGACAGTATAAAATTAGTTTTTGAATAATTTACTATAGAAAAGGCAATCCCTGGCGCACATAAAATTTGTGACAGTTGAAAATTATTTTTTGAATAATTTACTATAGAAAAGGCAATCCCTGGCGTAATTAAAATTTGCGACAGTAGAAAATTATTTTTTGAATAATTTACTATAGAAAAGGCAATCCCTGGCGCAATTA
>CAWVNZ010000094.1:0-46727 GCA_963930735.1 Dioctria linearis | reverse complement strand
ACTTTTTGAATAATTTACTATAGAAAAGGCAATCCCTGGCGTATTTAAAATTTGAGACAGTAAAAAATTATTTTTTGCAAAATTTACTATAGAAAAGGCAATCCCTGGCGTAATTAAAATTTGCGACAGAAAAAAATTAATTTTTGAATTATTTACTATAGAAAAGGCAATCCCTGGCGTAATTATAATTTGCGACACTAAAAAATTATTTTTTGAATAATTTACTATAGAAAAGGCAATCCCTGGCTTAATTAAAATTTGTGACAGAAAAAATTATTTTTTGAATAATTTACTATAGAAAAGGCAATCCCTGGCGTAATTAAAATTTGAGACAGTAAAAAATTATTTTTTGAATAATTTACTATAGAAAAGGCAATCCCTGGCGTTATTAAAATTAGAGACAGTAAAAAATGAATTTTTGAATAATTTGCTATAGAAAAGGCAATCCCTGGCGTAATTAAAATTTGAGACAGTAAAAACCTATTTTTTGAATAATTTACTATAGAAAAGGCAATCCCTGGCGTAATTAAAATTTGAGACAGTAAAAAATTAATTTTTGAATAATTTACTATAGAAAATGCAATGCCTGGCGTAATTAAAATTTGTGACAGAAAAAATTATTTTTTGAATAATTTACTATAGAAAAGGCAATCACTGGCGTATTTAAAATTTGCGACAGTAAAAAATTAATTTTTGAATAATTTACTATAGAAAAGGCAATCCCTGGCGTAATTAAAATTTGCGACACTAAAAAATTATTTTTTGAATAATTTACTATAGAAAAGGCAATCCCTGGCGTAATTAAAATTTGTGACAGCATAAAATTATTTTTTGAATAATTTACTATAGAAAAGGCAATCCCTGGCGTAATTAAAATTTGCGACAGTAAAAAATTATTTTTTGAATAATTTACTATAGAAAAGGCAATCCCTGGCGTAATTAAAATTTGCGACAGAAAAAAATTAATTTTTGAATAATTTACTATAGAAAAGGCAATCCCTGGCGTAATTATAATTTGCGACACTAAAAAATTATTTTTTGAATAATTTACTATAGAAAAGGCAATCCCTGGCGTAATTAAAATTTGCGACAGTAAAAAATTAATTTTTGCAAAATTTACTATAGAAAAGGCAATCCCTGGCGTAATTAAAATTTGCGACAGAAAAAAATTATTTTTTGAATAATTTACTATAGAAAAGGCAATCCCTGGCGTAATTAAAATTTGAGACAGTAAAAAATTATTTTTTGAATAATTTACTATAGAAAAGGCAATCCCTGGCTTAATTAAAATTTGCGACAGTAAAAAATTAATTTTTGAATAATTTACTATAGAAAAGGCAATCCCTGGCGTAATTAAAATTTGAGACAGTAAAAAATTATTTTTTGAATAATTTACTATAGAAAAGGCAATCCCTGGCGTAATTAAAATTTGTGACAGAAAAAATTATTTTTTGAATAATTTACAATAGAAAAGGCAATCCCTGGCGTAATTAAAATTTGAGACAGTAAAAAATTATTTTTTGAATAATTTACTATAGAAAAGGCAATCCCTGGCTTAATTAAAATTTGCGACAGTAAAAAATTATTTTTTGAATATTTTACTATAGAAAAGGCAATCCCTGGCGTAATTAAAATTTGAGACAGTAAAAAATGAATTTTTGAATAATTTACTATACAAAAGGCAATCCCTGGCGTAATTAAAATTTGCGACAGTAAAAAATTATTTTTTGAATAATTTACTATAGAAAAGGCAATCCCTGGCGTAATTATAATTTGCGACACTAAACAATTATTTTTTGCAAAATTTACTATAGAAAAGGCAATCCCTGGCGTAATTAAAATTTGCGACAGTAAAAAATTATTTTTTGAATAATTTACTATAGAAAAGGCAATCCCTGGCGTAATTAAAATTTGCGACAGTAAAAAATTATTTTTTGAATAATTTACTATAGAAAAGGCAATACCTGGCGTAATTAAAATTTGAGACAGTAAAAAATTATTTTTTGAATAATTTACTATAGAAAAGGCAATCCCTGGCGTAATTAAAATTTGCGACAGTAAAAAATTATTTTTTGAATAATTTACTATAGAAAAGGCAATCCCTGGCGTAATTAAAATTTGAGACAGTAAAAAATTATTTTTTGAATAATTTACTATAGAAAAGGCAATCCCTGGCGTAATTAAAATTTGAGACAGTAAAAAATTATTTTTTGCAAAATTTACTATAGAAAAGGCAATCCCTGGCGTAATTATAATTTGCGACATTATAAAATTATTTTTTGAATAATTTACTATAGAAAAGGCAATCCCTGGCGTAATTAAAATTTGCGACAGTAAAAAATTATTTTTTGAATAATTTACTATAGAAAAGGCAATCCCTGGCGTAATTAAAATTTGCGACAGTAAAAAATTATTTTTTGAATAATTTACTATAGAAAAGGCAATCCCTGGCGTAATTATAATTTGCGACACTAAACAATTATTTTTTGCAAAATTTACTATAGAAAAGGCAATCCCTGGCGTAATTAAAATTTGCGACAGTAAAAAATTATTTTTTGAATAATTTACTATAGAAAAGGCAATCCCTGGCGTAATTAAAATTTGCGACAGTAAAAAATTATTTTTTGCAAAATTTACTATAGAAAAGGCAATCCCTGGCGTAATTAAAATTTGAGACAGTAAAAAATGAATTTTTGAATAATTTACTATTCAAAAGGCAATCCCTGGCGTAATTAAAATTTGAGACAGTAAAAAATAATTTTTTGAATAATTTACTATAGAAAAGGCAATCCCTGGCGTAATTAAAATTTGAGACAGTAAAAAATTATTTTTTGCAAAATTTACTATAGAAAAGGCAATCCCTGGCGTAATTATAATTTGCGACAGTATAAAATTATTTTTTGAATAATTTACTATAGAAAAGGCAATCCCTGGCGTATTTAAAATTTGCGACAGTAAAAAATTATTTTTTGAATAATTTACTATAGAAAAGGCAATACCTGGCGTAATTAAAATTTGCGACAGTAAAAAATTATTTTTTGAATAATTTACTATAGAAAAGGCAATCCCTGGCGTAATTAAAATTTGAGACAGTAAAAAATTATTTTTTGAATAATTTACTATAGAAAAGGCAATCCTTGGCGTAATTAAAATTTGCGACAGTAAAAAGTTATTTTTTGAATAATTTACTATAGAAAAGGCAATCCCTGGCGTAATTAAAATTTGAGACAGTAAAAAATTATTTTTTGAATAATTTACTATCGAAAAGGCCATTCCTGGCGTAATTAAAATTTGAGACAGTAAAAAATTTATTTTTTGCAAAATTTACTATAGAAAATGCAATCCCTGGCGTAATTATAATTTGCGACAGTATAAAATTATTTTTTGAATAATTTACTATAGAAAAGGCAATCCCTGGCGTAGTTAAAATTTGAGACAGTAAAAAATTATTTTTTGAATAATTTACTATAGAAAAGGCAATCCCTGGCGTAATTAAAATTTGCGACAGTAAAAAATTATTTTTTGAATAATTTACTATAGAAAAGGCAATCCCTGGCGTAATTAAAATTTGAGACAGTAAAAAATTATTTTTTGAATAATTTACTATAGAAAAGGCAATCCCTGGCGTAATTAAAATTTGCGACAGTAAAAAATTATTTTTTGAATAATTTACTATAGAAAAGGCAATCCCTGGCGTAATTAAAATTTGAGACAGTAAAAAATTATTTTTTGAATAATTTACTATAGAAAAGGCAATCCCTGGCGTAATTAAAATTTGAGACAGTAAAAAATTATTTTTTGCAAAATTTACTATAGAAAAGGCAATCCCTGGCGTAATTATAATTTGCGACAGTATAAAATTATTTTTTGAATAATTTGCTATAGAAAAGGCAATCCCTGGCGTAATTAAAATTTGCGACAGTAAAAAATTATTTTTTGAATAATTTACTATAGAAAAGGCAATCCCTGGCGTAATTAAAATTTGCGACAGTAAAAAATTATTTTTTGAATAATTTACTATAGAAAAGGCAATCCCTGGCGTAATTAAAATTTGCGACAGTAAAAAATTATTTTTTGAATATTTTCTATAGAAAAGGCAATCCCTGGCGTAATTATAATTTGCGACAGTATAAAATTAATTTTTGAATAATTTACTATAGAAAAGGCAATCCCTGGCGTAATTATAATTTGCGACACTAAACAATTATTTTTTGCAAAATTTACTATAGAAAAGGCAATCCCTGGTGTAATTAAAATTTGCGACAGTAAAAAATTATTTTTTGAATAATTTACTATAGAAAAGGCAATCCCTGGCGTAATTAAAATTTGCGACAGTAAAAAATTATTTTTTGCAAAATTTACTATAGAAAAGGCAATCCCTGGCGTAATTAAAATTTGAGACAGTAAAAAATGAATTTTTGAATAATTTACTATACAAAAGGCAATCCCTGGCCTAATTAAAATTTGAGACAGTAAAAAATAATTTTTTGAGTAATTTACTATAGAAAAGGCAATCCCTGGCGTAATTAAAATTTGCGACAGAAAAAAATTATTTTTTGCAAAAATTACTATAGAAAAGGCAATCCCTGGCGTAATTAAAATTTGAGACAGTAAAAAATGAATTTTTGAATAATTTACTATACAAAAGGCAATCCCTGGCGTAATTAAAATTTGCGACAGTAAAAAATTATTTTTTGAATAATTTACTATAGAAAAGGCAATCCCTGGCGTAAAAAATTATTTTTTGCATAATTAATATAGAAAAGGTAATCCCTGGCGTAATTAAAATTTGAGACAGTAAAAAATTAGTCTTTGCAAAATTTGCTATAGAAAAGGCAATCCCTGGCGTATTTAAAATTTGCGACAGTAAAAAATTAATTTTTGCAAAATTTACTATAGAAAAGGCAATCCCTGGCGTAATTAAAACTTGCGACAGTAAAAAATTATTTTTTGAATAATTTACTATAGAAAAGACAATCCCTGGCGTAATTAAAATTTGAGACAGTAAAAAATTATTTTTTGAATAATTTACTATACAAAAGGCAATCCCTGGCGTAATTATAATTTGCGACAGTAAAAAATTATTTTTTGAATAATTTACTATAGAAAAGGCAATCCCTGGCGTAATTAAAATTTGAGACACTAAACAATTATTTTTTGCAAAATTTACTATAGAAAAGGCAATCCCTGGCGTAATTATAATTTGCGACAGTAAAAAATTATTTTTTATATAATTTACTATAGAAAAGGCAATCCCTGGCGTAATTAAAATTTGAGACACTAAACAATTATTTTTTGCAAAATTTACTATAGAAAAGGCAATCCCTGGCGTAATTAAAATTTGAGACAGTAAAAAATGAATTTTTGAATAATTTACTATAGAAAAGGCAATCCCTGGCGTAATTAAAATTTGCGACAGTAAACAATTATTTTTTGAATAATTTACTATAGAAAAGGCAATCCCTGGCGTAATTAAAATTTGAGACAGTAAAAAATTATTTTTTGAATAATTTACTATAGAAAAGGCAATCCCTGGCGTAATTAAAATTTGCGACAGTATAAAATTATTTTTTGAATAATTTACTATAGAAAAGGCAATCCCTGGCGTAATTAAAATTTGAGACAGTAAAAAATTATTTTTTGAATAATTTACTATAGAAAAGGCAATCCCTGGCGTAATTAAAATTTGAGACAGTAAAAAATTATTTTTTGCAAAATTTACTATAGAAAAGGCAATCCCTGGCGTAATTATAATTTGCGACAGTATAAAATTATTTTTTGAATAATTTACTATAGAAAAGGCAATCCCTGGCGTAATTAAAATTTGCGACAGTAAAAAAATATTTTTTGAATAATTTACTATAGAAAAGGCAATCCCTGCCGTAATTAAAATTTGCGACAGTAAAAAATTATTTTTTGAATAATTTACTATGGAAAAGGCAATCCCTGGCGTAATTAAAATTTGCGACAGTAAAAAATTATTTTTTGAATAATTTTCTATAGAAAAGGCAATCCCTGGCGTAATTATAATTTGCGACAGTATAAAATTAATTTTTGAATAATTTACTATAGAAAAGGCAATCCCTGGCGTAATTATAATTTGCGACACTAAACAATTATTTTTTGCAAAATTTACTATAGAAAAGGCAATCCCTGGTGTAATTAAAATTTGCGACAGTAAAAAATTATTTTTTGAATAATTTACTATAGAAAAGGCAATCCCTGGCGTAATTAAAATTTGCGACAGTAAAAAATTATTTTTTGCAAAATTTACTATAGAAAAGGCAATCCCTGGCGTAATTAAAATTTGAGACAGTAAAAAATGAATTTTTGAATAATTTACTATACAAAAGGCAATCCCTGGCGTAATTAAAATTTGAGACAGTAAAAAATAATTTTTTGAGTAATTTACTATAGAAAAGGCAATCCCTGGCGTAATTAAAATTTGCGACAGAAAAAAATTATTTTTTGCAAAAAATTACTATAGAAAAGGCAATCCCTGGCGTAATTAAAATTTGTGACAGAAAAAAATATTTTTTGAATAATTTACTATAGCAAAGGCAATCCCTGGCGTAATTAAAATTTGAGAGAGTAAAAAATGAATTTTTGAATAATTTACTATAGAAAAGGCAATCCCTGGCGTAATTAAAATTTGCGACAGTAAACAATTATTTTTTGAATAATTTACTATAGAAAAGGCAATCCCTGGCGTAATTATAATTTGCGACAGTAAAAAATTATTTTTTGAATAATTTACTATAGAAAAGGCAATCCCTGGCGTAATTAAAATTTGAGACAGTAAAAAATGAATTTTTGAATAATTTACTATAGAAAAGGCAATCCCTGGCGTATTTAAAATTTGAGACAGTAAAAAATTATTTTTTGAATAATTTACTATAGAAAAGGCAATCCCTGGCGTAATTAAAATTTGCGACACTAAACAATTATTTTTTGCAAAATTTACTATAGAAAAGGCAATCCCTGGCGTAATTAAAATTTGAGACAGTAAAAAATGAATTTTTGAATAATTTACTATACAAAAGGCAATCCCTGGCGTAATTAAAATTTGCGACAGTAAAACATTATTTTTTGAATAATTTACTATAGAAAAGGCAATCCCTGGCGTAATTAAAATTTGTGACAGAAAAAATTATTTTTTGAATAATTTACTATAGAAAAGGCAATCCCTGGGGTAATTAAAATTTGCGACAGTAAAAAATTATTTTTTGAATAATTTACTATAGAAAAGGCAACCCTGGCGTAATTAAAATTTGAGACAGTAAAAAATTAGTTTTTGCAAAATTTTCTATAGAATAGGCAATCCCAGGCGTATTTAAAATTTGCGACAGTAAAAAATTAATTTTTGCAAAATTTACTATAGAAAAGGCAATCCCTGGCGTAATTAAAATTTGAGACAGTAAAAAATGAATTTTTGAATAATTTACTATAGAAAAGGCAATCCCTGGCGTAATTAAAATTTGCGACAGTAAACAATTATTTTTTGAATAATTTGCTATAGAAAAGGCAATCCCTGGCGTAATTAAAATTTGAGACAGTAAAAAATTATTTTTTGAATAATTTACTATAGAAAAGGCAATCCCTGGCGTAATTAAAATTTGAGACACTAAACAATTATTTTTTGCAAAATTTACTATAGAAAAGGCAATCCCTGGCGTAATTATAATTTGCGACAGTAAAAAATAATTTTTTGAATAATTTACTATAGAAAAGGCAATCCCTGGCGTAATTAAAATTTGAGACACTAAACAATTATTTTTTGCAAAATTTACTATAGAAAAGGCAATCCCTGGCGTAATTAAAATTTGAGACAGTAAAAAATGAATTTTTGAATAATTTACTATAGAAAAGGCAATCCCTGGCGTAATTAAAATTTGCGACAGTAAACAATTATTTTTTGAATAATTTACTATAGAAAAGGCAATCCCTGGCGTAATTAAAATTTGAGACAGTAAAAAATTATTTTTTGAATAATTTACTATAGAAAAGGCAATCCCTGGCGTAATTAAAATTTGCGACAGTATAAAATTATTTTTTGAATAATTTACTATAGAAAAGGCAATTCCTGGCGTAATTAAAATTTGCGACAGTAAAAAATTATTTTTTGAATAATTTACTATAGAAAAGGCAATCCCTGGCGTAATTAAAATTTGAGACAGTAAAAAATGAATTTTTGAATAATTTACTATAGAACAGGCAATCCCTGGCGTATTTAAAATTTGAGACAGTAAAAAATTATTTTTTGAATAATTTACTATAGAAAAGGCAATCCCTGGCGTAATTAAAATTTGCGACACTAAACAATTATTTTTTGCAAAATTTACTATAGAAAAGGCAATCCCTGGCGTAATTATAATTTGCGACAGTAAAAAATGAATTTTTGCAAAATTTACTATACAAAAGGCAATCCCTGGCGTAATTAAAATTTGAGACAGTAAAAAATGAATTTTTGAATAATTTACTATAGAAAAGGCAATCCCTGGCGTAATTAAAATTTGTGACAGTAAAAAATGAATTTTTGAATAATTTACTATACAAAAGGCAATCCCTGGCGTAATTAAAATTTGCGACAGTAAAAAATGAATTTTTGAATAATTTACTATAGAAAAGGCAATCCCTGGCATAATTAAAATTTGAGACAGTAAAAAATTAGTTTTTGCAAAATTTACTATAGAAAAGGCAATCCCTGGCGTATTTAAAATTTGCGTCAGTAAAAAATTAATTTTTGCAAAATTTACTATAGAAAAGGCAATCCCTGGCGTAATTAAAACTTGCGACAGTAAAAAATTATTTTTTGAATAATTTACTATAGAAAAGGCAATCCCTGGCGTAATTAAAATTTGAGACAGTAAAAAATTATTTTTTGAATAATTTACTGTAGAAAAGGCAATCCCTGGCGTAATAATAATTTGCGACAGAAAAAAATTATTTTTTGCAAAATTTACTATAGAAAAGGCAATCCCTGGCGTAATTAAAATTTGAGACAGTAAAAAATGAATTTTTGAATAATTTAATATAGAAAAGGCAATCCCTGGCGTAATTAAAATTTGCGACACTAAACAATTATTTTTTGAATAATTTACTATAGAAAAGGCAATCCCTGGCGTGTTTAAAATTTGCAACAGTAAAAAATTATTTTTTGCAAAATTTACTATAGAAAAGGCAATCCCTGGCGTAATTAAAATTTGAGACAGTAAAAAATGAATTTTTGAATAATTTACTATAGAAAAGGCAATCCCTGGCGTAATTAAAATTTGCGACACTAAACATTTATTTTTTGAATAATTTACTATAGAAAAGGAAATCCCTGGCGTAATTAAAATTTGTGACAGAAAAAAATTATTTTTTGAATAATTTACTATAGAAAAGGCAATCCCTGGCGTAATTAAAGTTTGAGACAGTATAAAATGAATTTTTGAATAATTTACTATATAAAAGGCAATCCCTGGCGTAATTAAAATTTGCGACAGTAAAAAATTATTTTTTGAATAATTTACTATAGAAAAGGCAATCCCTGGCGTAATTAAAATTTGAGACAGTAAAAAATGAATTTTTGAATAATTTACTATAGAAAAGGCAATCCCTGGCGTAATTAAAATTTGCGACACTAAAAAATGAATTTTTGCAAAATTTACTATACAAAAGGCAATCCCTGGCGTAATTAAAATTTGAGACAGTAAAAAATGAATTTTTGAATAATTTACTATACAAAAGGCAATCCCTGGCGTAATTAAAATTTGCGACAGTAAAAAATTATTTTTTGAATAATTTACTATAGAAAAGGCAATCCCTGGCGTAATTAAAATTTGCGACAGTAAAAAATGAATTTT
This sequence comes from Dioctria linearis, assembly GCA_963930735.1. Classification (NCBI taxonomy): domain Eukaryota; kingdom Metazoa; phylum Arthropoda; class Insecta; order Diptera; family Asilidae; genus Dioctria; species Dioctria linearis. Next base: position 36,879 of record CAWVNZ010000094.1, on the reverse strand, counting down.
TGAATAATTTACTATAGAAAAGGCAATCCCTGGCGTAATTAAAATTTGCGACAGTAAAAAATTATTTTTTGAATAATTTACTATAGAAAAGGCAATCCCTGGCGTATTTAAAATTTGCAACAGTAAAAAATTATTTTTTGAATAATTTACTATAGAAAAGGCAATCCCTGGCGTAATTAAAATTTGAGACAGTAAAAAATTATTTTTTGCAAAATTTACTATAGAAAAGGCAATCCCTGGCGTAATTAAAATTTGAGACAGTAAACAATTATTTTTTGAATAATTTACTATAGAAAAGGCAATCCCTGGCGTATTTAAAATTTGCAACAGTAAAAAATTATTTTTTGAATAATTTACTATAGAAAAGGCAATCCCTGGCGTAATTAAAATTTGAGACAGTAAAAAATTATTTTTTGCAAAATTTACTATAGAAAAGGCAATCCCTGGCGTATTTAAAATTTGCAACAGTAAAAAATTATTTTTTGCAAAATTTACTATAGAAAAGGCAATCCCTGGCGTAATTAAAATTTGAGACAGTACACAATTATTTTTTGAATAATTTACTATAGAAAAGGCAATCCCTGGCGTAATTATAATTTGCGACAGTAAAAAATTATTTTTTGAATAATTTACTATAGAAAAGACAATCCCTGGCGTAATTAAAATTTGAGACAGTAAAAAATGAATTTTTGAATAATTTACTATACAAAAGGCAATCCCTGGCGTAATTAAAATTTGCTACAGTAAAAAATTATTTTTTGAATAATTTACTATAGAAAAGGCAATCCCTGGCGTAATTAAAATTTGAGACAGTAAAAAATTATTTTTTGAATAATTTACTATAGAAAAGGCAATCCCTGGCGTAATTAAAATTTGAGACAATAAAAAATTATTTTTTGAATAATTTACTATAGAAAAGGCAATCCCTGGCGTAATTAAAATTTGAGACAGTAAAAAATGAATTTTTGAATAATTTACTATACAAAAGGCAATCCCTGGCGTAATTAAAATTTGCGACAGTAAAAAATGAATTTTTGAATAATTTACTATAGAAAAGGCAATCCCTGGCGTAATTAAAATTTGCAACAGTAAAAAATTATTTTTTGCAAAATTTACTATAGAAAAGGCAATCCCTGGCGTAATTAAAATTTGAGACAGTAAAAAATTATTTTTTGAATAATTTACTATAGAAAAGGCAATCCCTGGCGTAATTATAATTTGCGACAGTAAAAAATTATTTTTTGAATAATTTACTATAGAAAAGGCAATCCCTGGCGTAATTAAAATTTGGGACAGTAAAAAATGAATTTTTGAATAATTTACTATACAAAAGGCAATCCCTGGCGTAATTAAAATTTGCGACAGTAAAAAATTATTTTTTGAATAATTTACTATAGAAAAGGCAATCCCTGGCGTAATTAAAATTTGTGACAGAAAAAATTATTTTTTGAATAATTTACTATACAAAAGGCAATCCCTGGCGTAATTAAAATTTGAGACAGTATAAAATTATTTTTTGAATAATTTACTATAGAAAAGGCAATCCCTGGCGTAATTATAATTTGCGACAGTAAAAAATTATTTTTTGAATAATTTACTATACAAAAGGCAATCCCTGGCGTAATTAAAATTTGCGACACTAAACAATTATTTTTTGCAAAATTTACTATACAAAAGGCAATCCCTGGCGTAATTAAAATTTGAGACAGTAAAAAATGAATTTTTGAATAATTTACTATAGAAAAGGCAATCCCTGGCGTAATTATAATTTGCGACAGTAAACAATTATTTTTTGCAAAATTTACTATAGAAAAGGCAATCCCTGGCGTAATTAAAATTTGCGACAGTAAAAAATAAATTTTTGAATAATTTACTATAGAAAAGGCAATCCCTGGCGTAATTAAAATTTGAGACAGTAAAAAATGAATTTTTGAATAATTTACTATAGAAAAGGCAATCCCTGGCGTAATTAAAATTTGAGACAGTAAAAAATGAATTTTTGAATAATTTACTATACAAAAGGCAATCCCTGGCGTATTTAAAATTTGCAACAGTAAAAAATTATTTTTTGCAAAATTTACTATAGAAAAGGCAATCCCTGGCGTAATTAAAATTTGAGACAGTAAAAAGTTATTTTTTGAATAATTTACTATAGAAAAGGCAATCCCTGGCGTAATTATAATTTGCGACAGTAAAAAATTATTTTTTGAATAATTTACTATTGAAAAGGCAATCCCTGGCGTATTTAAAATTTGCAACAGTAAAAAATTATTTTTTGAATAATTTACTATAGAAAAGGCAATCCCTGGCGTAATTAAAATTTGAGACAGTAAAAAATTATTTTTTGCAAAATTTACTATAGAAAAGGCAATCCCTGGCGTAATTAAAATTTGCGACAGTAAAAAATGAATTTTTGAATAATTTACTATAGAAAAGGCAATCCCTGGCGTAATTAAAATTTGAGACACTAAACAATTATTTTTTGCAAAATTTACTATACAAAAGGCAATCCCTGGCGTAATTAAAATTTGCGACAGCAAAAAATGAATTTTTGAATAATTTACTATAGAAAAGGCAATCCCTGGCGTAATTAAAATTTGAGACACTAAACAAATATTTTTTGCAAAATTTACTATAGAAAAGGCAATCCCTGGCGTAATTAAAATTTGAGACAGTAAAAATGAATTTTTGAATAATTTACTATAGAAAAGGCAATCCCTGGCGTAATTATAATTTGCGACAGTAAACAATTATTTTTTGCAAAATTTACTATAGAAAAGGCAATCCCTGGGGTATTTAAAATTTGAGACAGTAAAAAATGAATTTTTGAATAATTTACTATAGAAAAGGCAATTCCTGGCGTAATTAAAATTTGAGACAGTAAAAAATGAATTTTTGAATAATTTACTATAGAAAAGCAATCCCCGGCGTAATTAAAATTTGAGACAGTAAAAAATGAATTTTTGAATAATTTACTATACAAAAGGCAATCCCTGGCGTATTTAAAATTTGCAACAGTAAAAAATTATTTTTTGCAAAATTTACTATAGAAAAGGCAATCCCTGGCTTAATTAAAATTTGAGACAGTAAAAAATAATTTTTTGAATAATTTACTATAGAAAAGGCAATCCCTGGCGTAATTATAATTTGCGACAGTAAACAATTATTTTTTGAATAATTTACTATAGAAAAGGCAATCCCTGGCGTAATTAAAATTTGAGACAGTAAAAAATGAATTTTTGAATAATTTACTATACAAAAGGCAATCCCTGGCGTAATTAAAATTTGCGACAGTAAAAAATTATTTTTTGAATAATTTACTATAGAAAAGGCAATCCCTGGCGTAATTAAAATTTGTGACAGAAAAAATTATTTTTTGAATAATTTACTATACAAAAGGCAATCCCTGGCGTAATTAAAATTTGAGACAGTATAAAATTATTTTTTGAATAATTTACTATAGAAAAGGCAATCCCTGGCGTAATTATAATTTGCGACAGTAAACAATTATTTTTTGCAAAATTTACTATAGAAAAGGCAATCCCTGGCGTAATTAAAATTTGCGACAGTAAAAAATGAATTTTTGAATAATTTACTATAGAAAAGGCAATCCCTGGCGTAATTAAAATTTGAGACAGTAAAAAATGAATTTTTGAATAATTTACTATAGAAAAGGCAATCCCTGGCGTAATTAAAATTTGAGACAGTAGAAAATGAATTTTTGAATAATTTACTATACAAAAGGCAATCCCTGGCGTATTTAAAATTTGCAACAGTAAAAAATTATTTTTTGCAAAATTTACTATAGAAAAGGCAATCCCTGGCGTAATTAAAATTTGAGACAGTAAAAAATTATTTTTTGAATAATTTACTATAGAAAAGGCAATCCCTGGCGTAATTATAATTTGCGACAGTAAAAAATTATTTTTTGAATAATTTACTATAGAAAAGGCAATCCCTGGCGTATTTAAAATTTGCAACAGTAAAAAATTATTTTTTGAATAATTTACTATAGAAAAGGCAATCCCTGGCGTAATTAAAATTTGAGACACTAAACAATTATTTTTTGCAAAATTTACTATACAAAAGGCAATCCCTGGCGTAATTAAAATTTGCGACAGTAAAAAATGAATTTTTGAATAATTTACTATAGAAAAGGCAATCCCTGGCGTAATTAAAATTTGAGACACTAAACAAATAGTTTTTGCAAAATTTACTATAGAAAAGGCAATCCCTGGCGTAATTAAAATTTGAGACAGTAAAAAATGAATTTTTGAATAATTTACTATACAAAAGGCAATCCCTGGTGTAATTATAATTTGCGACAGTAAACAATTATTTTTTGCAAAATTTACTATAGAAAAGGCAATCCCTGGCGTAATTAAAATTTGAGACACTAAACAATTATTTTTTGCAAAATTTACTATACAAAAGGCAATCCCTGGCGTAATTAAAATTTGCGACAGTAAAAAATGAATTTTTGAATAATTTACTATACAAAAGGCAATCCCTGGTGTAATTATAATTTGCGACAGTAAACAATTATTTTTTGCAAAATTTACTATAGAAAAGGCAATCCCTGGCGTAATTAAAATTTGAGACAGTAAAAAATGAATTTTTGAATAATTTACTATAGAAAAGGCAATTCCTGGCGTAATTAAAATTTGAGACAGTAAAAAATGAATTTTTGAATAATTTACTATACAAAAGGCAATCCCTGGCGTATTTAAAATTTGCAACAGTAAAAAATTATTTTTTGCAAAATTTACTATAGAAAGGTCAATCCCTGGTGTAATTAAAATTTGAGACAGTAAAAAATTATTTTTTGAATAATTTACTATAGAAAAGGCAATCCCTGGCGTAATTATAATTTGCGACAGTAAAAAATTATTTTTTGAATAACTTACTATAGAAAAGGCAATCCCTGGCGTAATTAAAATTTGAGACAGTAAAAAATGAATTTTTGAATAATTTACTATACAAAAGGCAATCCCTGGCGTAATTAAAATTTGCGACAGTAAAAAATTATTTTTTGAATAATTTACTATAGAAAAGGCAATCCCTGGCGTAATTAAAATTTGAGACAGTAAAATATTATTTTTTGAATAATTTACTATAGAAAAGGCAATCCCTGGCGTAATTAAAATTTGAGACAGTAAAAAATTATTTTTTGAATAATTTACTATAGAAAAGGCAATCCCTGGCGTAATTAAAATTTGGACAGAAAAAATGAGTTTTTGAATAATTTACTATACAAAAGGCAATCCCTGGCGTATTTAAAATTTGCAACAGTAAAAAATTATTTTTTGCAAAATTTACTATAGAAAAGGCAATCCCTGGCGTAATTAAAATTTGAGACAGTAAAAAATTATTTTTTGAATAATTTACTATAGAAAAGGCAATCCCTGGCGTAATTAAAATTTGAGACACTAAACAATTATTTTTTGCAAAATTTACTATACAAAAGGCAATCCCTGGCGTAATTAAAATTTGCGACAGTAAAAAATGAATTTTTGAATAATTTACTATAGAAAAGGCAATCCCTGGCGTAATTAAAATTTGAGACACTAAACAAATATTTTTTGCAAAATTTACTATAGAAAAGGCAATCCCTGGCGTAATTAAAATTTGAGAAAGTAAAAAATGAATTTTTGAATAATTTACTATAGAAAAGGCAATCCCTGGCGTAATTATAATTTGCGACAGTAAAGAATTATTTTTTGCAAAATTTACTATAGAAAAGGCAATCCCTGCGGTATTTGAGACAGTAAAAAATGAATTTTTGAATAATTTACTATAGAAAAGGCAATTCCTGGCGTAATTAAAATTTGAGACAGTAAAAAATGAATTTTTGAATAATTTACTATAGAAAAGGCAATCCCTGGCGTAATTAAAATTTGAGACACTAAACAATTATTTTTTGCAAAATTTACTATACAAAAGGCAATCCCTGGCGTAATTAAAATTTGCGACAGTAAAAAATGAATTTTTGAATAATTTACTATAGAAAAGGCAATCCCTGGCGTAATTAAAATTTGAGACACTAAACAAATATTTTTTGCAAAATTTACTATAGAAAAGGCAATCCCTGGCGTAATTAAAATTTGAGACAGTAAAAAATGAATTTTTGAATAATTTACTATAGAAAAGGCAATCCCTGGCGTAATTATAATTTGCGACAGTAAACAATTATTTTTTGCAAAATTTACTATAGAAAAGGCAATCCCTGGGGTATTTAAAATTTGAGACAGTAAAAAATGAATTTTTGAATAATTTACTATAGAAAAGGCAATTCCTGGCGTAATTAAAATTTGAGACAGTAAAAAATGAATTTTTGAATAATTTACTATAGAAAAGCAATCCCTGGCGTAATTAAAATTTGAGACAGTAAAAAATGAATTTTTGAATAATTTACTATACAAAAGGCAATCCCTGGCGTATTTAAAATTTGCAACAGTAAAAAATTATTTTTTGCAAAATTTACTATAGAAAAGGCAATCCCTGGCGTAATTAAAATTTGAGACAGTAAAAAATTATTTTTTGAATAATTTACTATAGAAAAGGCAATCCCTGGCGTAATTATAATTTGCGACAGTAAAAAATTATTTTTTGAATAATTTACTATAGAAAAGGCAATCCCTGGCGTAATTAAAATTTGAGACAGTAAAAAATGAATTTTTGAATAATTTACTATACAAAAGGCAATCCCTGGCGTAATTAAAATTTGCGACAGTAAAAAATTATTTTTTGAATAATTTACTATAGAAAAGGCAATCCCTGGCGTAATTAAAATTTGTGACAGAAAAAATTATTTTTTGAATAATTTACTATACAAAAGGCAATCCCTGGCGTAATTAAAATTTGAGACAGTATAAAATTATTTTTTGAATAATTTACTATAGAAAAGGCAATCCCTGGCGTAATTATAATTTGCGACAGTAAACAATTATTTTTTGCAAAATTTACTATAGAAAAGGCAATCCCTGGCGTAATTAAAATTTGCGACAGTAAAAAATGAATTTTTGAATAATTTACTATAGAAAAGGCAATCCCTGGCGTAATTAAAATTTGAGACAGTAAAAAATGAATTTTTGAATAATTTACTATAGAAAAGGCAATCCCTGGCGTAATTAAAATTTGAGACAGTAGAAAATGAATTTTTGAATAATTTACTATACAAAAGGCAATCCCTGGCGTATTTAAAATTTGCAACAGTAAAAAATTATTTTTTGCAAAATTTACTATAGAAAAGGCAATCCCTGGCGTAATTAAAATTTGAGACAGTAAAAAATTATTTTTTGAATAATTTACTATAGAAAAGGCAATCCCTGGCGTAATTATAATTTGCGACAGTAAAAAATTATTTTTTGAATAATTTACTATAGAAAAGGCAATCCCTGGCGTATTTAAAATTTGCAACAGTAAAAAATTATTTTTTGAATAATTTACTATAGAAAAGGCAATCCCTGGCGTAATTAAAATTTGAGACAGTAAAAAATTATTTTTTGCAAAATTTACTATAGAAAAGGCAATCCCTGGCGTAATTAAAATTTGCGACAGTAAAAAATGAATTTTTGAATAATTTACTATAGAAAAGGCAATCCCTGGCGTAATTAAAATTTGAGACACTAAACAATTATTTTTTGCAAAATTTACTATACAAAAGGCAATCCCTGGCGTAATTAAAATTTGCGACAGTAAAAAATGAATTTTTGAATAATTTACTATAGAAAAGGCAATCCCTGGCGTAATTAAAATTTGAGACACTAAACAAATATTTTTTGCAAAATTTACTATACAAAAGGCAATCCCTGGCGTAATTAAAATTTGAGACAGTATAAAATTATTTTTTGAATAATTTACTATAGAAAAGGCAATCCCTGGCGTAATTATAATTTGCGACAGTAAACAATTATTTTTTGCAAAATTTACTATAGAAAAGGCAATCCCTGGCGTAATTAAAATTTGCGACAGTAAAAAATGAATTTTTGAATAATTTACTATAGAAAAGGCAATCCCTGGCGTAATTAAAATTTGAGACAGTAAAAAATGAATTTTTGAATAATTTACTATAGAAAAGGCAATCCCTGGCGTAATTAAAATTTGAGACAGTAGAAAATGAATTTTTGAATAATTTACTATACAAAAGGCAATCCCTGGCGTATTTAAAATTTGCAACAGTAAAAAATTATTTTTTGCAAAATTTACTATAGAAAAGGCAATCCCTGGCGTAATTAAAATTTGAGACAGCAAAAAATTATTTTTTGAATAATTTACTATAGAAAAGGCAATCCCTGGCGTAATTATAATTTGCGACAGTAAAAAATTATTTTTTGAATAATTTACTATAGAAAAGGCAATCCCTGGCGTATTTAAAATTTGCAACAGTAAAAAATTATTTTTTGAATAATTTACTATAGAAAAGGCAATCCCTGGCGTAATTAAAATTTGAGACAGTAAAAAATTATTTTTTGCAAAATTTACTATAGAAAAGGCAATCCCTGGCGTAATTAAAATTTGCGACAGTAAAAAATGAATTTTTGAATAATTTACTATAGAAAAGGCAATCCCTGGCGTAATTAAAATTTGAGACACTAAACAATTATTTTTTGCAAAATTTACTATACAAAAGGCAATCCCTGGCGTAATTAAAATTTGCGACAGTAAAAAATGAATTTTTGAATAATTTACTATAGAAAAGGCAATCCCTGGCGTAATTAAAATTTGAGACACTAAACAAATATTTTTTGCAAAATTTACTATAGAAAAGGCAATTCCTGGCGTAATTAAAATTTGAGACAGTAAAAAATGAATTTTTGAATAATTTACTATAGAAAAGCAATCCCTGGCGTAATTAAAATTTGAGACAGTAAAAAATGAATTTTTGAATAATTTACTATACAAAAGGCAATCCCTGGCGTATTTAAAATTTGCAACAGTAAAAAATTATTTTTTGCAAAATTTACTATAGAAAAGGCAATCCCTGGCGTAATTAAAATTTGAGACAGTAAAAAATTATTTTTTGAATAATTTACTATAGAAAAGGCAATCCCTGGCGTAATTATAATTTGCGACAGTAAAAAATTATTTTTTGAATAACTTACTATAGAAAAGGCAATCCCTGGCGTAATTAAAATTTGAGACAGTAAAAAATGAATTTTTGAATAATTTACTATACAAAAGGCAATCCCTGACGTAATTAAAATTTGCGACAGTAAAAAATTATTTTTTGAATAATTTACTATAGAAAAGGCAATCCCTGGCGTAATTAAAATTTGAGACAGTAAAATATTATTTTTTGAATAATTTACTATAGAAAAGGCAATCCCTGGCGTAATTAAAATTTGAGACAGTAAAAAATTATTTTTTGAATAATTTACTATAGAAAAGGCAATCCCTGGCGTAATTAAAATTTGGACAGTAAAAAATGAGTTTTTGAATAATTTACTATACAAAAGGCAATCCCTGGCGTATTTAAAATTTGCAACAGTAAAAAATTATTTTTTGCAAAATTTACTATAGAAAAGGCAATCCCTGGCGTAATTAAAATTTGAGACAGTAAAAAATTATTTTTTGAATAATTTACTATAGAAAAGGCAATCCCTGGCGTAATTATAATTTGCGACAGTAAAAAATTATTTTTTGAATAATTTACTATAGAAAAGGTAATCCCTGGCGTAATTAAAATTTGAGACAGTAAAAAATGAATTTTTGAATAATCTACTATACAAAAGGCAATGCCTGGCGTAATTAAAATTTGAGACAGTAAAAAATTATTTTTTGATTAATTTACTATAGAAAAGGCAATCCCTGGCGTAATTAAAATATGTGACAGAAAAAATAATTTTTTGAATAATTTACTATACAAAAGCAATCCCTGGCGTAATTAAAATTTGAGACAGTAAAAAATTATTTTTTGAATAATTTACTATAGAAAAGGCAATCCCTGGCGTAATTATAATTTACGACAGTAAAAAATTATTTTTTGAATAATTTTCTATAGAAAAGGCAATCCCTGGCGTAATTAAAATTTGAGACAGTAAAAAATGAATTTTTGAATAATTTACTATACAAAAGGCAATCCCTGGCGTAATTAAAATTTGCGACAGTAAAAAATTATTTTTTGAATAATTTACTATAGAAAAGGCAATCCCTGGCGTAATTAAAATTTGTGACAGAAAAAAATATTTTTTGAATAATTTACTATACAAAAGGCAATCCCTGGCGTAATTAAAATTTGAGACAGTATAAAATTATTTTTTGAATAATTTACTATAGAAAAGGCAATCCCTGGCGTAATTATAATTTGCGACAGTAAACAATTATTTTTTGCAAAATTTACTATAGAAAAGGCAATCCCTGGCGTAATTAAAATTTGCGACAGTAAAAAATGAATTTTTGAATAATTTACTATAGAAAAGGCAATCCCTGGCGTAATTAAAATTTGAGACAGTAAAAAATGAATTTTTGAATAATTTACTATAGAAAAGGCAATCCCTGGCGTAATTAAAATTTGAGACAGTAGAAAATGAATTTTTGAATAATTTACTATACAAAAGGCAATCCCTGGCGTATTTAAAATTTGCAACAGTAAAAAATTATTTTTTGCAAAATTTACTATAGAAAAGGCAATCCCTGGCGTAATTAAAATTTGAGACAGTAAAAAATTATTTTTTGAATAATTTACTATAGAAAAGGCAATCCCTGGCGTAATTATAATTTGCGACAGTAAAAAATTATTTTTTGAATAATTTACTATAGAAAAGGCAATCCCTGGCGTATTTAAAATTTGCAACAGTTAAAAATTATTTTTTGAATAATTTACTATAGAAAAGGCAATCCCTGGCGTAATTAAAATTTGAGACAGTAAAAAATTATTTTTTGCAAAATTTACTATAGAAAAGGCAATCCCTGGCGTAATTAAAATTTGCGACAGTAAAAAATGAATTTTTGAATAATTTACTATAGAAAAGGCAATCCCTGGCGTAATTAAAATTTGAGACACTAAACAATTATTTTTTGCAAAATTTACTATACAAAAGGCAATCCCTGGCGTAATTAAAATTTGCGACAGTAAAAAATGAATTTTTGAATAATTTACTATAGAAAAGGCAATCCCTGGCGTAATTAAAATTTGAGACACTAAACAAATATTTTTTGCAAAATTTACTATAGAAAAGGCAATCCCTGGCGTAATTAAAATTTGAGACAGTAAAAAATGAATTTTTGAATAATTTACTATACAAAAGGCAATCCCTGGCGTAATAATAATTTGCGACAGTAAACAATTATTTTTTGCAAAATTTACTATAGAAAAGGCAATCCCTGGCGTAATTAAAATTTGAGACAGTAAAAAATGAATTTTTGAATAATTTACTATAGAAAAGGCAATTCCTGGCGTAATTAAAATTTGAGACAGTAAAAAATGAATTTTTGAATAATTTACTATAGAAAAGCAATCCCTGGCGTAATTAAAATTTGAGACAGTAAAAAATGAATTTTTGAATAATTTACTATACAAAAGGCAATCCCTGGCGTATTTAAAATTTGCAACAGTAAAAAATTATTTTTTGCAAAATTTACTATAGAAAAGGCAATCCCTGGCGTAATTAAAATTTGAGACAGTAAAAAATTATTTTTTGAATAATTTACTATAGAAAAGGCAATCCCTGGCGTAATTATAATTTGCGACAGTAAAAAATTATTTTTTGAATAACTTACTATAGAAAAGGCAATCCCTGGCGTAATTAAAATTTGAGACAGTAAAAAATGAATTTTTGAATAATTTACTATACAAAAGGCAATTTCTGGCGTAATTAAAATTTGCGACAGTAAAAAATTATTTTTTGAATAATTTAGTATAGAAAAGGCAATCCCTGGCGTAATTAAAATTTGAGACAGTAAAATATTATTTTTTGAATAATTTACTATAGAAAAGGCAATCCCTGGCGTAATTAAAATTTGAGACAGTAAAAAATTATTTTTTGAATAATTTACTATAGAAAAGGCAATCCCTGGCGTAATTAAAATTTGGACAGTAAAAAATGAGTTTTTGAATAATTTACTATACAAAAGGCAATCCCTGGCGTATTTAAAATTTGCAACAGTAAAAAATTATTTTTTGCAAAATTTACTATAGAAAAGGCAATCCCTGGCGTAATTAAAATTTGAGACAGTAAAAAATTATTTTTTGAATAATTTACTATAGAAAAGGCAATCCCTGGCGTAATTATAATTTGCGACAGTAAAAAATTATTTTTTGAATAATTTACAATAGAAAAGGCAATCCCTGGCGTAATTAAAATTTGAGACAGTAAAAAATGAATTTTTGAATAATCTACTATACAAAAGGCAATCCCTGGCGTAATTAAAATTTGCGACAGTAAAAAATTATTTTTTGATTAATTTACTATAGAAAAGGCAATCCCTGGCGTAATTAAAATATGTGACAGAAAAAATTATTTTTTGAATAATTTACTATACAAAAGCAAACCCTGGCGTAATTAAAATTTGAGACAGTATAAAATTATTTTTTGAATAATTTACTATAGAAAAGGCAATCCCTGGCGTAATTAAAATTTGCGACACTAAACAATTATTTTTTGCAAAATTTACTATACAAAAGGCAATCCCTGGCGTAATTAAAATTTGAGACAGTAAAAAATGAATTTTTGAATAATTTACTATAGAAAAGGCAATCCCTGGCGAAATTATAATTTCCGACAGTAAACAATTATTTTTTGCAAAATTTACTATAGAAAAGGCAATCCCTGGCGTAATTAAAATTTGAGATAGTAAAAAATTATTTTTTGAATAATTTACTATAGAAAAGCAATCCCTGGCGTAATTAAAATTTGGACAGTAAAAAATGAGTTTTTGAATAATTTACTATACAAAAGGCAATCCCTGGCGTATTTAAAATTTGCAACAGTAAAAAATTATTTTTTGCAAAATTTACTATAGAAAAGGCAATCCCTGGCGTAATTAAAATTTGAGACAGTAAAAAATTATTTTTTGAATAATTTACTATAGAAAAGGCAATCCCTGGCGTAATTATAATTTGCGACAGTAAAAAATTATTTTTTGAATAATTTACTATAGAAAAGGCAATCCCTGGCGTAATTAAAATTTGAGACAGTAAAAAATGAATTTTTGAATAATCTACTATACAAAAGGCAATGCCTGGCGTAATTAAAATTTGCGACAGTAAAAAATTATTTTTTGATTAATTTACTATAGAAAAGGCAATCCCTGGCGTAATTAAAATATGTGACAGAAAAAATTATTTTTTGAATAATTTACTATACAAAAGCAATCCCTGGCGTAATTAAAATTTGAGACAGTAAAAAATTATTTTTTGAATAATTTACTATAGAAAAGGCAATCCCTGGCGTAATTATAATTTGCGACAGTAAAAAATTATTTTTTGAATAATTTACTATAGAAAAGGCAATCCCTGGCGTAATTAAAATTTGAGACAGTAAAAAATGAATTTTTGAATAATTTACTATACAAAAGGCAATCCCTGGCGTAATTAAAATTTGCGACAGTAAAAAATTATTTTTTGAATAATTTACTATAGAAAAGGCAATCCCTGGCGTAATTAAAATTTGTGACAGAAAAAATTATTTTTTGAATAATTTACTATACAAAAGGCAATCCCTGGCGTAATTAAAATTTGAGACAGTATAAAATTATTTTTTGAATAATTTACTATAGAAAAGGCAATCCCTGGCGTAATTATAATTTGCGACAGTAAACAATTATTTTTTGCAAAATTTACTATAGAAAAGGCAATCCCTGGCGTAATTAAAATTTGCGACAGTAAAAAATGAATTTTTGAATAATTTACTATAGAAAAGGCAATCCCTGGCGTAATTAAAATTTGAGACAGTAAAAAATGAATTTTTGAATAATTTACTATAGAAAAGGCAATCCCTGGCGTAATTAAAATTTGAGACAGTAGAAAATGAATTTTTGAATAATTTACTATACAAAAGGCAATCCCTGGCGTATTTAAAATTTGCAACAGTAAAAAATTATTTTTTGCAAAATTTACTATAGAAAAGGCAATCCCTGGCGTAATTAAAATTTGAGACAGTAAAAAATTATTTTTTGAATAATTTACTATAGAAAAGGCAATCCCTGGCGTAATTATAATTTGCGACAGTAAAAAATTATTTTTTGAATAACTTACTATAGAAAAGGCAATCCCTGGCGTAATTAAAATTTGAGACAGTAAAAAATGAATTTTTGAATAATTTACTATACAAAAGGCAATCCCTGGCGTAATTAAAATTTGCGACAGTAAAAAATTATTTTTTGAATAATTTACTATAGAAAAGGCAATCCCTGGCGTAATTAAAATTTGAGACAGTAAAATATTATTTTTTGAATAATTTACTATAGAAAAGGCAATCCCTGGCGTAATTAAAATTTGAGACAGTAAAAAATTATTTTTTGAATAATTTACTATAGAAAAGGCAATCCCTGGCGTAATTAAAATTTGGACAGTAAAAAATGAGTTTTTGAATAATTTACTATACAAAAGGCAATCCCTGGCGTATTTAAAATTTGCAACAGTAAAAAATTATTTTTTGCAAAATTTACTATAGAAAAGGCAATCCCTGGCGTAATTAAAATTTGAGACAGTAAAAAATTATTTTTTGAATAATTTACTATTGAAAAGGCATTCCCTGGCGTAATTATAATTTGCGACAGTAAAAAATTATTTTTTGAATAATTTACTATAGAAAAGGCAATCCCTGGCGTAATTAAAATTTGAGACAGTAAAAAATGAATTTTTGAATAATCTACTATACAAAAGGCAATCCCTGGCGTAATTAAAATTTGCGACAGTAAAAAATTATTTTTTGATTAATTTACTATAGAAAAGGCAATCCCTGGCGTAATTAAAATATGTGACAGAAAAAATTATTTTTTGAATAATTTACTATACAAAAGCAATCCCTGGCGTAATTAAAATTTGAGACAGTATAAAATTATTTTTTGAATAATTTACTATAGAAAAGGCAATCCCTGGCGTAATTAAAATTTGCGACACTAAACAATTATTTTTTGCAAAATTTACTATACAAAAGGCAATCCCTGGCGTAATTAAAATTTGAGACAGTAAAAAATGAATTTTTGAATAATTTACTATAGAAAAGGCAATCCCTGGCGTAATTATAATTTGCGACAGTAAACAATTATTTTTTGCAAAATTTACTATAGAAAAGGCAATCCCTGGCGTAATTAAAATTTGCGACAGTAAAAAATGAATTTTTGAATAATATACTATAGAAAAGGCAATCCCTGGCGTAATTAAAATTTGAGACAGTAAAAAATGAATTTTTGAATAATTTACTATACAAAAGGCAGTCCCTGGCGTAATTAAAATTTGAGACAGTATAAAATGAATTTTTGAATAATTTACTATACAAAAGGCAATCCCTGGCGTATTTAAAATTTGCAACAGTAAAAAATTATTTTTTGCAAAATTTACTATAGAAAAGGCAATCCCTGGCGTAATTAAAATTTGAGACAGTAAAAAATTATTTTTTGAATAATTTACTATAGAAAAGGCAATCCCTGGCGTAATTATAATTTGCGACAGTAAAAAATTATTTTTTGAATAATTTACTATAGAAAAGGCAATCCCTGGCGTAATTAAAATTTGAGACAGTAAAAAATGAATTTTTGAATAATCTACTATACAAAAGGCAATGCCTGGCGTAATTAAAATTTGCGACAGTAAAAAATTATTTTTTGATTAATTTACTATAGAAAAGGCAATCCCTGGCGTAATTAAAATATGTGACAGAAAAAATTATTTTTTGAATAATTTACTATACAAAAGCAATCCCTGGCGTAATTAAAATTTGAGACAGTAAAAAATTATTTTTTGAATAATTTACTATAGAAAAGGCAATCCCTGGCGTAGTTATAATTTGCGACAGTAAAAAATTATTTTTTGAATAATTTACTATAGAAAAGGCAATCCCTGGCGTAATTAAAATTTGAGACAGTAAAAAATGAATTTTTGAATAATTTACTATAGAAAAGGCAATCCCTGGCGTAATTAAAATTTGAGACAGTAGAAAATGAATTTTTGAATAATTTACTATACAAAAGGCAATCCCTGGCGTATTTAAAATTTGCAACAGTAAAAAATTATTTTTTGCAAAATTTACTATAGAAAAGGCAATCCCTGGCGTAATTAAAATTTGAGACAGTAAAAAATTATTTTTTGAATAATTTACTATAGAAAAGGCAATCCCTGGCGTAATTATAATTTGCGACAGTAAAAAATTATTTTTTGAATAACTTACTATAGAAAAGGTAATCCCTGGCGTAATTAAAATTTGAGACAGTAAAAAATGAATTTTTGAATAATTTACTATACAAAAGGCAATCCCTGGCGTAATTAAAATTTGCGACAGTAAAAAATTATTTTTTGAATAATTTACTATAGAAAAGGCAATCCCTGGCGTAATTAAAATTTGTGACAGAAAAAATTATTTTTTGAATAATTTACTATACAAAAGGCAATCCCTGGCGTAATTAAAATTTGAGACAGTATAAAATTATTTTTTGAATAATTTACTATAGAAAAGGCAATCCCTGGCGTAATTATAATTTGCGACAGTAAACAATTATTTTTTGCAAAATTTACTATAGAAAAGGCAATCCCTGGCGTAATTAAAATTTGCGACAGTAAAAAATGAATTTTTGAATAATTTACTATAGAAAAGGCAATCCCTGGCGTAATTAAAATTTGAGACAGTAAAAAATGAATTTTTGAATAATTTACTATAGAAAAGGCAATCCCTGGCGTAATTAAAATTTGAGACAGTAGAAAATGAATTTTTGAATAATTTACTATACAAAAGGCAATCCCTGGCGTATTTAAAATTTGCAACAGTAAAAAATTATTTTTTGCAAAATTTACTATAGAAAAGGCAATCCCTGGCGTAATTAAAATTTGAGACAGTAAAAAATTATTTTTTGAATAATTTACTATAGAAAAGGCAATCCCTGGCGTAATTATAATTTGCGACAGTAAAAAATTATTTTTTGAATAACTTACTATAGAAAAGGTAATCCCTGGCGTAATTAAAATTTGAGACAGTAAAAAATGAATTTTTGAATAATTTACTATACAAAAGGCAATCCCTGGCGTAATTAAAATTTGCGACAGTAAAAAATTATTTTTTGAATAATTTACTATAGAAAAGGCAATCCCTGGCGTAATTAAAATTTGTGACAGAAAAAATTATTTTTTGAATAATTTACTATACAAAAGGCAATCCCTGGCGTAATTAAAATTTGAGACAGTATAAAATTATTTTTTGAATAATTTACTATAGAAAAGGCAATCCCTGGCGTAATTATAATTTGCGACAGTAAACAATTATTTTTTTGCAAAATTTACTATAGAAAAGGCAATCCCTGGCGTAATTAAAATTTGCGACAGTAAAAAAATGAATTTTTGAATAATTTACTATAGAAAAGGCAATCCCTGGCGTAATTAAAATTTGAGACAGTAAAAAATGAATTTTTGAATAATTTACTATAGAAAAGGCAATCCCTGGCGTAATTAAAATTTGAGACAGTAGAAAATGAATTTTTGAATAATTTACTATACAAAAGGCAATCCCTGGCGTATTTAAAATTTGCAACAGTAAAAAATTATTTTTTGCAAAATTTACTATAGAAAAAGGCAATCCCTGGCGTAATTAAAATTTGAGACAGTAAAAAATTATTTTTTGAATAATTTACTATAGAAAAGGCAATCCCTGGCGTAATTATAATTTGCGACAGTAAAAAAATTATTTTTGAATAACTTACTATAGAAAAGGCAATCCCTGGCGTAATTAAAATTTGAGACAGTAAAAAATGAATTTTTGAATAATTTACTATACAAAAGGCAATCCCTGGCGTAATTAAAATTTGCGACAGTAAAAAATTATTTTTTGAATAATTTACTATAGAAAAGGCAATCCCTGGCGTAATTAAAATTTGAGACAGCAAAAAATATTATTTTTTGAATAATTTACTATAGAAAAGGCAATCCCTGGCGTAATTAAAATTTGAGACAGTAAAAAAATTATTTTTTGAATAATTTACTATAGAAAAGGCAATCCCTGGCGTAATTAAAATTTGGACAGTAAAAAATGAGTTTTTTAATAATTTACTATACAAAAGGCAATCCCTGGCGTATTTAAAATTTGCAACAGTAAAAAATTATTTTTTGCAAAATTTACTATAGAAAAGGCAATCCCTGGCGTAATTAAAATTTGAGACAGTAAAAAATTATTTTTTGAATAATTTACTATAGAAAAGGCATTCCCTGGCGTAATTATAATTTGCGACAGTAAAAAATTATTTTTTGAATAATTTACTATAGAAAAGGCAATCCCTGGCGTAATTAAAATTTGAGACAGTAAAAAATGAATTTTTGAATAATCTACTATACAAAAGGCAATCCCTGGCGTAATTAAAATTTGCGACAGTAAAAAATTATTTTTTGATTAATTTACTATAGAAAAGGCAATCCCCTGGCGTAATTAAAATATGTGACAGAAAAAATTATTTTTTGAATAATTTACTATACAAAAGCAATCCCTGGCGTAATTAAAATTTGAGGACAGTATAAAATTATTTTTTGAATAATTTACTATAGAAAAGGCAATCCCTGGCGTAATTAAAATTTGCGACACTAAACAATTATTTTTTGCAAAATTTACTATACAAAAGGCAATCCCTGGCGTAATTAAAATTTGAGACAGTAAAAAATGAATTTTTGAATAATTTACTATAGAAAAGGCAATCCCTGGCGTAATTATAATTTGCGACAGTAAACAATTATTTTTTGCAAAATTTACTATAGAAAAGGCAATCCCTGGCGTAATTAAAATTTGCGACAGTAAAAAATGAATTTTTGAATAATTTACTATAGAAAAGGCAATCCCTGGCGTAATTAAAATTTGAGACAGTAAAAAATGAATTTTTGAATAATTTACTATACAAAAGGCAGTCCCTGGCGTAATTAAAATTTGAGACAGTATAAAATGAATTTTTGAATAATTTACTATACAAAAGGCAATCCCTGGCGTATTTAAAATTTGCAACAGTAAAAAATTATTTTTTGCAAAATTTACTATAGAAAAGGCAATCCCTGGCGTAATTAAAATTTGAGACAGTAAAAAATTATTTTTTGAATAATTTACTATAGAAAAGGCAATCCCTGGCGTAATTATAATTTGCGACAGTAAAAAATTATTTTTTGAATAATTTACTATAGAAAAGGCAATCCCTGGCGTAATTAAAATTTGAGACAATAAAAAATGAATTTTTGAATAACTTACTATACAAAAGGCAATCCCTGGCGTAATTAAAATCTGCGACAGTAAAAAATTATTTTTTTGAATAATTTACTATAGAAAATGCAATCCCTGGCGTAATTAAAATTTGAGACAGTAAAAAATTATTTTTTGAATAATTTACTATAGAAAAGGCAATCCCTTGCGTAATTAAAATTTGAGACAGTAAAAAATGAATTTTTGAATAATTTACTATACAAAAGGCAATGCCTGGCGTATTTAAAATTTGCAACAGTAAAAAATTATTTTTTGCAAAATTTACTATAGAAAAGGCAATCCCTGGCGTAATTAACATTTGAGACAGTAAAAAAAATATTTTTTGAATAATTTACTATAGAAAAGGCAATCCCTGGCGTAATTATAATTTGCGACAGTAAAAAATTATTTTTTGAATAATTTACTATAGAAAAAGGCAATCACTGGCGTAATTAAAATTTGAGACAGTAAAAAATTATTTTTTGAATAATTTAGTATAGAAAAGGCAATCCCTGGCGTAATTAAAATTTGAGACAGTAAAAAATGAATTTTTGAATAATTTACTATACAAAAGGCAATCCCTGGCGTAATTAAAATTTGCGACAGTAAAAAATGAATTTTTGAATAATTTACTATAGAAAAGGCAATCCCTGGCGTAATTAAAATTTGAGACACTAAACAATTATTTTTTGCAAAATTTACTATAGAAAAGGCAATCCCTGGCGTAATTAAAATTTGAGACAGTAAAAAATGAATTTTTGAATAATTTACTATAGAAAAGGCAATCCCTGGCGTATTTAAAATTTGCAACAGTAAAAAATTATTTTTTGCAAGATTTACTATAGAAAAGGCAATCCCTGGCGTAATTAAAATTTGAGACAGTAAAAACTTATTTTTTTAAAATTTACTATAGAAAAGGCAATCCCTGGCGTAATTATAATTTGCGACAGTAAAAAAAATAATTTTTTGAATAATTTACTATAGAAAAGGCAATCCCTGGCGTAATTAAAATTTGCGACAGTAAAAAATTATTTTTTGAATAATTTACTATAGAAACGGCAATCCCTGGCGTAATTAAAATTTGTGACAGAAAAAATTATTTTTTGAATAATTTACTATACAAAAGGCAATCCCTGGCGTAATTAAAATTTGAGACAGTATAAAATTATTTTTTGAATAATTTACTATAGAAAAGGCAATCCCTGGCGTAATTTAAATTTGCGACACTAAACAATTATTTTTTGCAAAATTTACTATACAAAAGGCAATCCCTGGCGTAATTAAAATTTGAGACAGTAAAAAATGAATTTTTGAATAATTTACTATAGAAAAGGCAATCCCTGGCGTAATTAAAATTTGAGACAGTAAAAAATGAATTTTTGAATAATTTACTATGCAAAAGGCAATCCCTGGCGTAATTAAAATTTGCGACAGTAAAAAATTATTTTTTGAATAATTTACTATAGAAAAGGCAATCCCTGGCGTAATTAAAATTTGAGACAGTAACAAATTATTTTTTGAATAATTTACTATAGGAAAGGCAATCCCTGGCGTAATTAAAATTTGAGACAGTAAAAAATTATTTTTTGAATAATTTACTATAGAAAAGGCAATCCCTGGCGTAATTAAAATTTGAGACAGTAAAAAATGAATTTTTGAATAATTTACTATAGAAAAGGCAATCCCTGGCGTAATTAAAATTTGAGACAGTAAAAAATGAATTTTTGAATAATTTACTATACAAAAGGCAATCCCTGGCGTATTTAAAATTTGCAACAGTAAAAAATTATTTTTTGCAAAATTATTATAGAAAAGGCAATCCGTGACGTAATTAAAATTTGAGACAGTAAAAAATTATTTTTTGAATAATTTACTATAGAAAAGGCAATCCCTGGCGTAATTATAATTTGCGACAGTAAAAAATTATTTTTTGAATAATTTGCTATAGAAAAGCCAATCCCTGGCGTAATTAAAATTTGAGACAGTAAAAAATGAATTTTTGAATAATTTACTATACAAAAGGCAATCCCTGGCGTAATTAAAATTTGCGACAGTAAAAAATTATTTTTTGAATAATTTACTATAGAAAAGGCAATCCCTGGCGTAATTAAAATTTGAGACAGTAAAAAATTAATTTTTGAATAATTTACTATACAAAAGGCAATCCCTGGCGTAATTAAAATTTGCGACAGTAAAAAATGAATTTTTGAATAATTTACTATAGAAAAGGCAATCCCTGGCGTAATTAAAATTTGAGACACTAAACAATTATTTTTTGCAAAATTTACTATAGAAAAGGCAATAGCTGGCGTAATTAAAATTTGAGACAGGAAAAAATGAATTTTTGAATAATTTACTATACAAAAGGCAATCCCTGGCGTATTTAAAATTTGCAACAGTAAAAAATTATTTTTTGCAAAATTTACTATAGAAAAGGCAATCCCTGGCGTAATTAAAATTTGAGACAGTAAAAAATTATTTTTTGAATAATTTACTATAGAAAAGGCAATCCCTGGCGTAATTATAATTTGCGACAGTAAAAAATGAATTTTTGAATAATTTACTATAGAAAAGGCAATCCCTGGCGTAATTAAAATTTGCGACACTAAACAATTATTTTTTGCAAAATTTACTATAGAATAGGCAATCCCTGGCGTAATTAAAATTTGAGACAGTATAAAATTATTTTTTGAACAATTTACTATAGAAAAGGCAATCCCTGGCGTAATTAAAATTTGCGACACTAAACAATTATTTTTTGCAAAATTTACTATACAAAAGGCAATCCCTGGCGTAATTAAAATTTGCGACAGTAAAAAATGAATTTTTGAATAATTTACTATACAAAAGGCAATCCCTGGCGTATTTAAAATTTGCAACAGTAAAAATTTTTTTTTTCAAAATTTACTATAGAAAAGGCAATCCCTGGCGTAATTAAAATTTGAGACAGTAAAAAATTAATTTTTGAATAATTTACTATACAAAAGGCAATCCTTGGCGTATTTAAAATTTGCAACAGTAAAAAATTATTTTTTGCAAAATTTACTATACAAAAGGCAATCGCTGGCGTAATTAAAATTTGAGACAGTATAAAATTATTTTTTGAATAATTTACTATAGAAAAGGCAATCCCTGGCGTAATTATAATTTGCGACAGTAAAAAATTATTTTTTGCAAAATTTACTATACAAAAGGCAATCCCTGGCGTAATTAAAATTTGAGACAGTAAAAAATGAATTTTTGAATAATTTACTATAGAAAAGGCAATCCCTGGCGTAATTAAAATTTGCGACAGTAAAAAATTATTTTTTGAATAATTTACTATAGAAAAGGCAATCCCTGGCGTAATTAAAATTTAAGACAGTAAAAAATTATTTTTTGAATAATTTCCTATAGAAAAGGCAATCCCTGGCGTAATTAAAATTTGAGACAGTAAAAAATTATTTTTTGAATAATTTACTATAGAAAAGGCAATCCCTGGCGTAATTAAAATTTGAGACAGTAAAAAATGAATTTTTGAATAATTTACTATACAAAAGGCAACCCCTGCCGTAATTAAAATTTGCGACAGTAAAAAATGAATTTTTGAATAATTTACTATAGAAAAGGCAATCCCTGGCGTAATTAAAATTTGAGACACTAAACAATTATTTTTTGCAAAATTTACTATAGAAAAGGCAATCCCTGGCGTAATTAAAATTTGAGACAGTAAAAAATGAATTTTTGAATAATTTACTATACAAAAGGCAATCCCTGGCGTATTTAAAATTTGCAACAGTAAAAAATTATTTTTTGCAAAATTTACTATAGGAAAGGCAATCCCTGGCGTAATTAAAATTTGAGACAGTAAAAAATTATTTTTTGAATAATTTACTATAGAAAAGGCAATCCCTGGCGTAATTATAATTTGCGACAGTAAAAAATTATTTTTTTGAATAATTTACTATAGAAAAGGCAATTCCTGGCGTAATTAAAATTTGAGACAGTAAAAAATGAATTTTTGAATAATTTACTATACAAAAGGCAATCCCTGGCGTAATTAAAATTTGCGACAGTAAAAAATTATTTTTTGAATAATTTACTATAGAAAAGGCAATCCCTGGCGTAATTAAAATTTGTGACAGAAAAAATTATTTTTTGAATAATTTACTATACAAAAGGCAATCCCTGGCGTAATTAAAATTTGAGACAGTATAAAATTATTTTTTGAATAATTTATTATAGAAAAGGCAATCCCTGGCGTAATTAAAATTTGCGACAGTAAAAAATTATTTTTTGAATAATTTACTATAGAAAAGGCAATCCCTGGCGTATTTAAAATTTGCAACAGTAAAAAATTATTTTTTGAATAATTTACTATAGAAAAGGCAATCCCTGGCGTAATTAAAATTTGAGACAGTAAAAAATTATTTTTTGCAAAATTTACTATAGAAAAGGCAATCCTTGGCGTAATTAAAATTTGCGACAGTAAAAAATGAATTTTTGAATAATTTACTATAGAAAAGGCAATCCCTGGCGTAATTAAAATTTGCGACACTAAACAATTATTTTTTGCAAAATTTACTATAGAATAGGCAATCCCTGGCGTAATTAAAATTTGAGACAGTATAAAATTATTTTTTGAACAATTTACTATAGAAAAGGCAATCCCTGGCGTAAATAAAATTTGCGACACTAAACAATTATTTTTTGCAAAATTTACTATACAAAAGGCAATCCCTGGCGTAATTAAAATTTGCAACAGTACAAAATGAATTTTTGAATAATTTACTATACAAAAGGCAATCCCTGGCGTATTTAAAATTTGCAACAGTAAAAAAATTATTTTTTGCAAAATTTACTATACAAAAGGCAATCGCTGGCGTAATTAAAATTTGAGACAGTATAAAATTATTTTTTGAATAATTTACTATAGAAAAGGCAATCCCTGGCGTAATTAAAATTTGCGACACTAAACAATTATTTTTTGCAAAATTTACTATACAAAAGGCAATCCCTGGCGTAATTAAAATTTGAGACAGTAAAAAATGAATTTTTGAATAATTTACTATAGAAAAGGCAATCCCTGGCGTAATTATAATTTGCGACAGTAAACAATTATTTTTTGCAAAATTTACTATAGAAAAGGCAATCCCTGGCGTAATTAAAATTTGCGACAGTAAAAAATGAATTTTTGAATAATTTACTATAGAAAAGGCAATCCCTGGCGTAATTAAAATTTGAGACAGTAAAAAATGAATTTTTGAATAATTTACTATTGAAAAGGCAATCCCTGGCGTAATTAAAATTTGAGACAGTAAAAAATGAATTTTTGAATAATTTACTATACAAAAGGCAATCCCTGGCGTATTTAAAATTTGCAACAGTAAAAAATTATTTTTTGCAAAATTTACTATAGAAAAGGCAATCCCTGGCGTAATTAAAATTTGAGACAATACAAAATTATTTTTTGAATAATTTACTATAGAAAAGGCAATCCCTGGCGTAATTATAATTTGCGACAGTAAAAAATTATTTTTTGAATAATTTACTATAGAAAAGGCAATCCCTGGCGTAATTAAAATTTGAGACAGTAAAAAATGAATTTTTGAATAATTTACTATACAAAAGGCAATCCCTGGCGTAATTAAAATTTGCGACAGTAAAAAATTATTTTTTGAATAATTTACTATAGAAAAGGCAATCCCTGGCGTAATTAAAATTTAAGACAGTAAAAAATTATTTTTTGAATAATTTACTATAGAAAATGCAATCCCTGGCGTAATTAAAATTTGAGACAGTAAAAAATTATTTTTTGAATAATTTACTATAGAAAAGGCAATCCCTGGCGTAATTAAAATTTGAGACAGTAAAAAATGAATTTTTGAATAATTTACTATACAAAAGGCAATCCCTGGCGTAATTAAAATTTGCGACAGTAAAAAATGAATTTTTGAATAATTTACTATAGAAAAGGCAATCCCTGGCGTAATTAAAATTTGAGACACTAAACAATTATTTTTTTGCAAAATTTACTATAGAAAAGGCAATCCCTGGCGTAATTAAAATTTGAGACAGTAAAAAATGAATTTTTGAATAATTTACTATACAAAAGGCAATCCCTGGCGTATTTAAAATTTGCAACAGTAAAAAATTATTTTTTGCAAAATTTACTATAGAAAAGGCAATCCCTGGCGTAATTAAAATTTGAGACAGTAAAAAATTATTTTTTGAATAATTTACTATAGAAAAGGCAATCCCTGGCGTAATTATAATTTGCGACAGTAAAAAATTATTTTTTGAATAATTTACTATAGAAAAGGCAATCCCTGGCGTAATTAAAATTTGAGACAGTAAAAAATGAATTTTTGAATAATTTACTATACAAAAGGCAATCCCTGGCGTAATTAAAATTTGCGACAGTAAAAAATTATTTTTTGAATAATTTACTATAGAAAAGGCAATCCCTGGCGTAATTAAAATTTGTGACAGAAAAAATTATTTTTTGAATAATTAACTATACAAAAGGCAATCCCTGGCGTAATTAAAATTTGAGACAGTATCAAATTATTTTTTGAATAATTTATTATAGAAAAGGCAATCCCTGGCGTAATTAAAATTTGCGACACTAAACAATTATTTTTTGCAAAATTTACTATACAAAAGGCAATCCCTGGCGTAATTAAAATTTGCGACAGTAAAAAATGAATTTTTGAATAATTTACTATACAAAAGGCAATCCCTGGCGTATTTAAAATTTGCAACAGTAAAAAATTATTTTTTTCAAAATTTACTATAGAAAAGGCAATCCCTGGCGTAATTAAAATTTGAGACAGTAAAAAATGAATTTTTGAATAATTTACTATACAAAAGGCAATCCCTGGCGTATTTAAAATTTGCAACAGTAAAAAATTATTTTTTGCAAAATTTACTATAGAAAAGGCAATCCCTGGCGTAATTAAAATTTGAGACAGTAAAAAATGAATTTTTGAATAATTTACTATAGAAAAGGCAATCCCTGGCGTAATTAAAATTTGCGACAGTAAAAAATTATTTTTTGAATAATTTACTATAGAAAAGGCAATCCCTGGCGTATTTAAAATTTGCAACAGTAAAAAATTATTTTTTGAATAATTTACTATACAAAAGGCAATCCCTGGCGTAATTAAAATTTGAGACAGTAAAAAATTATTTTTTGCAAAATTTACTATAGAAAAGGCAATCCTTGGCGTAATTAAAATTTGAGACAGTAAAAAATTATTTTTTGAATAATTTACTATAGAAAAGGCAATCCCTGGCGTAATTAAAATTTTTGACAGAAAAAATTATTTTTTGAATAATTTACTATACAAAAGGCAATCCCTGGCGTAATTAAAATTTGCGACAGTAAAAAATTATTTTTTGAATAATTTACTATAGAAAAGGCAATCCCTGGGGAAATTAAAATTTGTGACAGAAAAAATTATTTTTTGAATAATTTACTATACAAAAGGCAATCCCTGGTGTAATTAAAATTTGAGACAGTATAAAATTATTTTTTTAATAATTTACTATAGAAAAGGCAATCCCTGGCGTAATTAAAATTTGAGACAGTAAAAAATGAATTTTTGAATAATTTACTATTGAAAAGGCAATCCTGGCGTAATTAAAATTTGAGACAGTAAAAAATGAATTTTTGAATAATTTACTATACAAAAGGCAATCCCTGGCGTAATTAAAATTTGAGACAGTAAAAAATGAATTTTTGAATAATTTACTATACAAAAGGCAATCCCTGGCGTAATTAAAATTTGCGACAGTAAAAAATTATTTTTTGAATAATGTACTATAGAAAAGGCAATCCCTGGCGTAATTAAAATTTAAGACAGTAAAAAATTATTTTTTGAATAATTTACTATAGAAAATGCAATCCCTGGCGTAATTAAAATTTGAGACAGTAAAAAATTATTTTTTGAATAATTTACTATAGAAAAGGCAATCCCTGGCGTAATTAAAATTTGAGACAGTAAAAAATGAATTTTTGAATAATTTACTATACAAAAGGCAATCCCTGGCGTAATTAAAATTTGCGACAGTAAAAAATGAATTTTTGAATAATTTACTATAGAAAAGGCAATCCCTGGCGTAATTAAAATTTGAGACACTAAACAATTATTTTTTGCAAAATTTACTATAGAAAAGGCAATCCCTGGCGTAATTAAAATTTGAGACAGTAAAAAATGAATTTTTGAATAATTTACTATACAAAAGGCAATCCCTGGCGTATT
The DNA here is from genome assembly GCA_963930735.1 of Dioctria linearis. Classification (NCBI taxonomy): domain Eukaryota; kingdom Metazoa; phylum Arthropoda; class Insecta; order Diptera; family Asilidae; genus Dioctria; species Dioctria linearis. The sequence continues at coordinate 9,272 of CAWVNZ010000094.1, read as the reverse complement.
TAAAATTTGCAACAGTAAAAAATTATTTTTTGCAAAATTTACTATAGAAAAGGCAATCCCTGGCGTAATTAAAATTTGAGACAGTAAAAAATTATTTTTTGAATAATTTACTATAGAAAAGGCAATCCCTGGCGTAATTATAATTTGCGACAGTAAAAAATTATTTTTTGAATAATTTACTATAGAAAAGGCAATCCCTGGCGTAATTAAAATTTGAGACAGTAAAAAATGAATTTTTGAATAATTTACTATACAAAAGGCAATCCCTGGCGTAATTAAAATTTGCGACAGTAAAAAATTATTTTTTGAATAATTTACTATAGAAAAGGCAATCCCTGGCGTAATTAAAATTTGTGACAGAAAAAATTATTTTTTGAATAATTAACTATACAAAAGGCAATCCCTGGCGTAATTAAAATTTGAGACAGTATCAAATTATTTTTTGAATAATTTATTATAGAAAAGGCAATCCCTGGCGTAATTAAAATTTGCGACACTAAACAATTATTTTTTGCAAAATTTACTATACAAAAGGCAATCCCTGGCGTAATTAAAATTTGCGACAGTAAAAAATGAATTTTTGAATAATTTACTATACAAAAGGCAATCCCTGGCGTATTTAAAATTTGCAACAGTAAAAAATTATTTTTTTCAAAATTTACTATAGAAAAGGCAATCCCTGGCGTAATTAAAATTTGAGACAGTAAAAAATGAATTTTTGAATAATTTACTATACAAAAGGCAATCCCTGGCGTATTTAAAATTTGCAACAGTAAAAAATTATTTTTTGCAAAATTTACTATAGAAAAGGCAATCCCTGGCGTAATTAAAATTTGAGACAGTAAAAAATGAATTTTTGAATAATTTACTATAGAAAAGGCAATCCCTGGCGTAATTAAAATTTGCGACAGTAAAAAATTATTTTTTGAATAATTTACTATAGAAAAGGCAATCCCTGGCGTATTTAAAATTTGCAACAGTAAAAAATTATTTTTTGAATAATTTACTATACAAAAGGCAATCCCTGGCGTAATTAAAATTTGAGACAGTAAAAAATTATTTTTTGCAAAATTTACTATAGAAAAGGCAATCCTTGGCGTAATTAAAATTTGAGACAGTAAAAAATTATTTTTTGAATAATTTACTATAGAAAAGGCAATCCCTGGCGTAATTAAAATTTTTGACAGAAAAAATTATTTTTTGAATAATTTACTATACAAAAGGCAATCCCTGGCGTAATTAAAATTTGCGACAGTAAAAAATTATTTTTTGAATAATTTACTATAGAAAAGGCAATCCCTGGGGAAATTAAAATTTGTGACAGAAAAAATTATTTTTTGAATAATTTACTATACAAAAGGCAATCCCTGGTGTAATTAAAATTTGAGACAGTATAAAATTATTTTTTTAATAATTTACTATAGAAAAGGCAATCCCTGGCGTAATTAAAATTTGCGACACTAAACAATTATTTTTTGCAAAATTTACTATACAAAAGGCAATCCCTGGCGTAATTAAAATTTGAGACAGTAAAAAATTATTTTTTGAATAATTTACTATAGAAAAGGCAATCCTTGGCGTAATTAAAATTTGAGACAATAAAAAATTATTTTTTGAATAATTTACTATAGAAAAGGCAATCCCTGGCGTAGTTAAAATTTGCGACAGTAAAAAATGAATTTTTGAATAATTTACTATACAAAAGGCAATCCCTGGCGTATTTAAAATTTGCAACAGTAAAAAATTATTTTTTTCAAAATTTACTATAGAAAAGGCAATCCCTGGCGTAATTAAAATTTGAGACAGTAAAAAATGAATTTTTGAATAATTTACTATACAAAAGGCAATCCCTGGCGTATTTAAAATTTGCAACAGTAAAAAATTATTTTTTGCAAAATTTACTATAGAAAAGGCAATCCCTGGCGTAATTAAAATTTGAGACAGTAAAAAATGAATTTTTGAATAATTTACTATAGAAAAGGCAATCCCTGGCGTAATTAAAATTTGCGACAGTAAAAAATTAGTTTTTGAATAATTTACTATAGAAAAGGCAATCCCTGGCGTATTTAAAATTTGCAACAGTAAAAAATTATTTTTTGAATAATTTACTATACAAAAGGCAATCCCTGGCGTAATTAAAATTTGAGACAGTAAAAAATTATTTTTTGCAAAATTTACTATAGAAAAGGCAATCCTTGGCGTAATTAAAATTTGAGACAGTAAAAAATTATTTTTTGAATAATTTACTATAGAAAAGGCAATCCCTGGCGTAATTAAAATTTTTGACAGAAAAAATTATTTTTTGAATAATTTACTATACAAAAGGCAATCCCTGGCGTAATTAAAATTTGCGACAGTAAAAAATTATTTTTTGAATAATTTACTATAGAAAAGGCAATCCCTGGGGAAATTAAAATTTGTGACAGAAAAAATTATTTTTTGAATAATTTACTATACAAAAGGCAATCCCTGGTGTAATTAAAATTTGAGACAGTATAAAATTATTTTTTTAATAATTTACTATAGAAAAGGCAATCCTTGGCGTAATTAAAATTTGCGACACTAAACAATTATTTTTTGCAAAATTTACTATACAAAAGGCAATCCCTGGCGTAATTAAAATTTGAGACAGTAAAAAATTATTTTTTGAATAATTTACTATAGAAAAGGCAATCCTTGGCGTAATTAAAATTTGAGACAATAAAAAATTATTTTTTGAATAATTTACTATAGAAAAGGCAATCCCTGGCGTAATTAAAATTTGTGACAGAAAAAATTATTTTTTGAATAATTTACTATACAATTATTTTTTGCAAAATTTACTATACAAAAGGCAATCCCTGGCGTAATTAAAATTTGAGACAGTAAAAAATGAATTTTTGAATAATTTACTATACAAAAGGCAATCCCTGGCGTATTTAAAATTTGCAACAGTAAAAAATTATTTTTTGAATAATTTACTATACAAAAGGCAATCCCTGGCGTAATTAAAATTTGAGACAGTAAAAAATTATTTTTTGCAAAATTTACTATAGAAAAGGCAATCCTTGGCGTAATTAAAATTTGAGACAGTAAAAAATTATTTTTTGAATAATTTACTATAGAAAAGGCAATCCCTGGCGTAATTAAAATTTTTGACAGAAAAAATTATTTTTTGAATAATTTACTATACAAAAGGCAATCCCTGGCGTAATTAAAATTTGCGACAGTAAAAAATTATTTTTTGAATAATTTACTATAGAAAAGGCAATCCCTGGGGAAATTAAAATTTGTGACAGAAAAAATTATTTTTTGAATAATTTACTATACAAAAGGCAATCCCTGGTGTAATTAAAATTTGAGACAGTATAAAATTATTTTTTTAATAATTTACTATAGAAAAGGCAATCCCTGGCGTAATTAAAATTTGCGACACTAAACAATTATTTTTTGCAAAATTTACTATACAAAAGGCAATCCCTGGCGTAATTAAAATTTGAGACAGTAAAAAATTATTTTTTGAATAATTTACTATAGAAAAGGCAATCCTTGGCGTAATTAAAATTTGAGACAATAAAAAATTATTTTTTGAATAATTTACTATAGAAAAGGCAATCCCTGGCGTAATTAAAATTTGTGACAGAAAAAATTATTTTTTGAATAATTTACTATACAATTATTTTTGCAAAATTTACTATACAAAAGGCAATCCCTGGCGTAATTAAAATTTGAGACAGTAAAAAATTATTTTTTGAATAATTTACTATAGAAAAGGCAATCCCTGGCGTAATTAAAATTTGAGACAGTAAAAAATGAATTTTTGAATAATTTACTATAGGAAAGGCAATCCCTGGCGTAATTAAAATTTTCGACAGTAAAAAATTATTTTTTGAATAATTTACTATAGAAAAGGCAATCCCTGGCGTAATTAAAATTTGCGACAGTAAACAATTATTTTTTGCAAAATTTACTATAGAAAAGGCAATCCCTGGCGTAATTAAAATTTGCGACAGTAAAAAATTATTTTTTGAATAATTTACTATAGAAAAGGCAATCTCTGGCGCAATTAAAATTTGAGACAGTAAAAAATGAATTTTTGAATAATTTACTATAGAAAAGGTAATCCCTGGCGTAATTATAATTTGCGACAGTAAAAAATTATTTTTTGAATAATTTACTATAGAAAAGTCAATCCCTGGCGTAATTAAAATTTGAGACAGTAAAAAATGAATTTTTGAATAATTTACTATAGAAAAGGCAATCCCTGGCGTAATTAAAATTTGCGACAGTAAAAAATGAATTTTTGAATAATTTACTATACAAAAGGCAATCCCTGGCGTAATTAAAATTTGCGACAGTAAAAAATTAGTTTTTGCAAAATTTACTATAGAAAAGGCAATCCCTGGCGTATTTAAAATTTGCGACAGTATAAAATTATTTTTTGAATAATTTACTATAGAAAAGGCAATCCCTGGCGTAATTAAAATTTGCGACACTAAACAATTTGTTTTTGAATAATTTACTATAGAAAAGTCAATCCCTGGCGTAATTAAAATTGGAGACAGTAAAAAATGTTTTTTTGAATAATTTACTATAGAAAAGGCAATCCCTGGCGTAATTAAAATTTGCGACAGTAAAAAATGTATTTTTGAATAATTTACTATACAAAAGGCAATCCCTGGCGTATTTAAAATTTGCAACAGTAAAAAATTATTTTTTGCAAAATTTACTATAGAAAAGGCAATCCCTGGCGTAATTAAAATTTGCGACAGTAAAAAATTATTTTTTGAATAATTTACTATAGAAAAGGCAATCCCTGGCGTAATTAAAATTTGAGACAGTAAAAAATTATTTTTTGAATAATTTACTATAGAAAAGGCAATCCCTGGCGTAATTAAAATTTTCGACAGAAAAAAATTATTTTTTGCAAAATTTACTATAGAAAAGGCAATCCCTGGCTTAATTAAAATTTGCGACAGTAAAAAATTATTTTTTGAATAATTTACTATAGAAAAGGCAATCCCTGGCGTAATTAAAATTTGAGACAGTAAAAAATTATTTTTTGAATAATTTACTATAGAAAAGGCAATCCCTGGCGTAATTAAAATTTGTGACAGAAAAAATTATTTTTTGAATAATTTACTATACAATTATTTTTTGCAAAATTTACTATACAAAAGGCAATCCCTGGCGTAATTAAAATTTGAGACAGTACAAAATTATTTTTTGAATAATTTACTATAGAAAAGGCAATCCCTGGCGTAATTAAAATTTGAGACAGTAAAAAATGAATTTTTGAATAATTTACTATAGGAAAGGCAATCCCTGGCGTAATTAAAATTTGCGACAGTAAAAAATTATTTTTTGAATAATTTACTATAGAAAAGGCAATCCCTGGCGTAATTAAAATTTGCGACAGTAAACAATTATTTTTTGCAAAATTTACTATAGAAAAGGCAATCCCTGGCGTAATTAAAACTTGCGACAGTAAAAAATTATTTTTTGAATAATTTACTATAGATAAGGCAATCTCTGGCGCAATTAAAATTTGAGACAGTAAAAAATGAATTTTTGAATAATTTACTATAGAAAAGGTAATCCCTGGCGTAATTATAATTTGCGACAGTAAAAAATTATTTTTTGAATAATTTACTATAGAAAAGGCAATCCCTGGCGTAATTAAAATTTGATACAGTAAAAAATGAATTTTTGAATAATTTACTATAGAAAAGGCAATCCCTGGCGTAATTATAATTTGCGACAGTAAAAAATTATTTTTTGAATAATTTACTATAGAAAAGGCAATCCCTGGCGTAATTATAATTTGCGACAGTAAAAAAATATTTTTTGAATAATTTACTATAGAAAAGGCAATCCCTGGCGTAATTATAATTTGCGACAGTAAAAAATTATTTTTTGAATAATTTACTATAGAAAAGGCAATCCCTGGCGTAATTAAAATTTGCGACTAAAAAAAAATATTTTTTGAATAATTTACTATACAAAAGGCAATCCCTGGCGTATTTAAAATTTGCAACAGTAAAAAATTATTTTTTGCAACATTTACTATAGAAAAGGCAATCCCTGGCGTAATTAAAATTTGCGACAGTAAAAAATTAGTTTTTGCAAAATTTACTATAGAAAAGGCAATCCCTGGCGTATTTAAAATTTGCGACAGTATAAAATTATTTTTTGAATAATTTACTATAGAAAAGGCAATCCGTGGCGTAATTAAAATTTGCGATACTAAACAATTTGTTTTTGAATAATTTACTATAGAAAAGTCAATACCTGGCGTAATTAAAATTTGAGACAGTAAAAAATGAATTTTTGAATAATTTACTATAGAAAAGGCAATCCCTGGCGTAATTAAAATTTGCGACAGTAAAAAATGAATTTTTGAATAATTTACTATACAAAAGGCAATCCCTGGCGTAATTAAAATTTGCGACAGTAAAAAATTAGTTTTTGCAAAATTTACTATAGAAAAGGCAATCCCTGGCGTATTTAATATTTGCGACAGTATAAAATTATTTTTTGAATAATTTACTATAGAAAAGGCAATCCCTGGCGTAATTAAAATTTGCGACACTAAACAATTTGTTTTTGAATAATTTACTATAGAAAAGTCAATCCCTGGCGTAATTAAAATTTGAGACAGTAAAAAATGAATTTTTGAATAATTTACTATAGAAAAGGCAATCCCTGGCGTAATTAAAATTTGCGACAGTAAAAAATGAATTTTTGAATAATTTACTATACAAAAGGCAATCCCTGGCGTATTTAAAATTTGCAACAGTAAAAAATTATTTTTTGCAAAATTTACTATAGAAAAGGCTATCCCTGGCGTAATTAAAATTTGCGACAGTAAAAAATTATTTTTTGAATAATTTACTATAGAAAAGGCAATCCCTGGCGTAATTAAAATTTGAGACAGTAAAAAATTATTTTTTGAATAATTTACTATAGAAAAGGCAATCCCTGGCGTAATTAAAATTTGCGACAGAAAAAAATAATTTTTTGCAAAATTTACTATAGAAAAGGCAATCCCTGGCTTAATTAAAATTTGCGACAGTAAAAAATTATTTTTTGAATAATTTACTATAGAAAAGGCAATCCCTGGCGTAATTAAAATTTGAGACAGTAAAAAATTATTTTTTGAATAATTTACTATAGAAAAGGCAATCCCTGGCGTAATTAAAATTTGAGACAGTAAAAAATTATTTTTTGAATAATTTACTATAGAAAAGGCAATCCCTGGCGTAATTATAATTTGCGACAGTAAAAAATTATTTTTTGAATAATTTACTATAGAAAAGGCAATCCCTGGCGTAATTAAAATTTGCGACAGTAAAAAATTAGTTTTTGCAAAATTTACTATAGAAAAGGCAATCCCTGGCGTATTTAAAATTTGCGACAGTATAAAATTATTTTTTGAATAATTTACTATAGAAAAGGCAATCCCTGGCGTAATTAAAATTTGCGACACTAAACAATTAGTTTTTGAATAATTTACTATAGAAAAGGCAATCCCTGGCGTAATTAAAATTTGAGACAGTAAAAAATGAATTTTTGAATAATTTACTATAGAAAAGGCAATCCCTGGCGTAATTAAAATTTGAGACAGCAAAAAATAATTTTTTGAATAATTTACTATAGAAAAGGCAATCCCTGGCGTAATTAAAATTTGCGACAGAAAAAAATTATTTTTTGCAAAATTTACTATAGAAAAGGCAATCCCTGGCGTAATTAAAATTTGCGACAGTAAAAAATTATTTTTTGAATAATTTACTATAGAAAAGGCAATCCCTGGCGTAATTAAAATTTGAGACAGTAAAAAATTATTTTTTGAATAATTTACTATAGAAAAGGCAATCCCTGGCGTAATTATAATTTGCGACAGTAAAAAATTATTTTTTGAATAATTTACTATAGAAAAGGCAATCCCTGGCGTAATTATAATTTGCGACAGTAAAAAATTATTTTTTGAATAATTTACTATAGAAAAGGCAATCCCTGGCGTAATTATAATTTGCGACAGTAAAAAATTATTTTTTGAATAATTTACTATAGAAAAGGCAATCCCTGGCGTAATTAAAATTTGCGACAGAAAAAAATTATTTTTTGAATAATTTACTATACAAAAGGCAATCCCTGGCGTATTTAAAATTTGCAACAGTAAAAAATTATTTTTTGCAACATTTACTATAGAAAAGGCAATCCCTGGCGTAATTAAAATTTAAGACAGTAAAAAATTAGTTTTTGCAAAATTTACTATAGAAAAGGCAATCCCTGGCGTATTTAAAATTTGCGACAGTATAAAATTATTTTTTGAATAATTTACTATAGAAAAGGCAATCCCTGGCGTAATTAAAATTTGCGACACTAAACAATTAGTTTTTGAATAATTTACTATAGAAAAGGCAATCCCTGGCGTAATTAAAATTTGAGACAGTAAAAAATGAATTTTTGAATAATTTACTATAGAAAAGGCAATCCCTGGCGTAATTAAAATTTGCGACAGCAAAAAATGAATTTTTGAATAATTTACTATACAAAAGGCAATCCCTGGCGTATTTAAAATTTGCAACAGTAAAAAATTATTTTTTGCAAAATTTACTATAGAAAAGGCAATCCCTGGCGTAATTAAAATTTGCGACAGTAAAAAATTATTTTTTGAATAATTTACTATAGAAAAGGCAATCCCTGGCGTAATTAAAATTTGAGACAGTAAAAAAATATTTTTTGAATAATTTACTATAGAAAAGGCAATCCCTGGCGTAATTATAATTTGCGACAGTAAAAAATTATTTTTTGAATAATTTACTATAGAAAACGCAATCCCTGGCGTAATTATAATTTGCGACAGTAAAAAATTATTTTTTGAATAATTTACTATAGAAAAGGCAATCCCTGGCGTAATTATAATTTGCGACAGTAAAAAATTATTTTTTGAATAATTTACTATAGAAAAGGCAATCCCTGGCGTAATTAAAATTTGCGACAGAAAAAAATTATTTTTTGAATAATTTACTATACAAAAGGCAATCCCTGGCGTATTTAAAATTTGCAACAGTAAAAAATTATTTTTTGCAACATTTACTATAGAAAAGGCAATCCCTGGCGTAATTAAAATTTGCGACAGTAAAAAAATAGTTTTTGCAAAATTTACTATAGAAAAGGCAATCCCTGGCGTATTTAAAATTTGCGACAGTATAAAATTATTTTTTGAATAATTTACTATAGAAAAGGCAATCCCTGGCGTAATTAAAATTTGCGACACTAAACAATTA
>CAWVNZ010000093.1:0-23573 GCA_963930735.1 Dioctria linearis | reverse complement strand
TTAAAAGTTGCGACAGTAAAAAATGAATTTTTGAATAATTTACTATAGAAAAGGCAATCCCTGGCGTAATTAAAATTTGCGACAGTAAAAAATGAATTTTTGAATAATTTACTAAAGAAAAGGCAATCCCTGGCGTAATTAAAATTTGCGACAGTAAAAAATGAATTTTTGAATAATTTACTATAGAAAAGGCAATCCCTGCCGTAATTATAATTTGCGACAGTAAAAAATGAATTTTTGAATAATTTACTATACAAAAGGCAATCCCTGGTGGCGTAATTAAAATTTGCAACAGTAAAAAATTATTTTTTGAATAATTTACTATAGAAAAGGTAAAAAATTATTTTTTGAATAATTTACTATAGAAAAGGCAATCCCTGGCGTAATTGTAATTTGCGACAGTATAAAATTATTTTTTGAATAATTTACTATAGAAAAGGCAATCCCTGGCGTAATTAAAATTTGCAACAGTAAAAAATTATTTTTTGAATAATTTACTATACAAAAGGCAGTCCCTGGCGTAATTAAAATTTGCAACAGTAAAAAATTATTTTTTGAATAATTTACTATAGAAAAGGCAATCCCTGGCGTAATTATAATTTGCGAGAGTAAAAAATGAATTTTTGAATAATTTACTATAGAAAAGGCAATCCCTGGCGTAATTAAAATTTGCAACAGTAAAAAATTATTTTTTGAATAATTTACTATAGAAAAGGCAATCCCTGGCGTAATTATAATTTGCGACAGTAAAAAATTATTTTTTGAATAATTTACTATACAAAAGGCAATCCCTGGCGTAATTATAATTTGCGACAGTAAAAAATTATTTTTTGAATAATTTACTATAGAAAAGGCAATCCCTGGCGTAATTAAAATTTGCAACACTAAACAATTATTTTTTGCAAAATTTACTATACAAAAGGCAATCCCTGGCGTAATTAAAATTTGCGACAGTAAAAAATTATTTTTTGAATAATTTACTATACAAAAGGCAATCCCTGGCGTAATTAAAATTTGCGACAGTAAAAAATGAATTTTTGAATAATTTACTATACAAAAGGCAATCCCTGGCGTATTTAAAATTTGTGACAGAAAAAATTATTTTTTGCAAAATTTACTATAGAAAAGGCAATCCCTGGCGTAATTATAATTTGCGACACTAAACAATTATTTTTTGCAAAATTTACTGTAGAAAAGGCAATCCCTGGCGTAATTAAAATTTGCGACACTAAACAATTAATTTTTGCAAAATTTACTATAGAAAAGGCAATCCCTGGCGTAATTAAAATTTGCGACAGTAAAAAATGAATTTTTGAATAATTTACTATAGAAAAGGCAATCCCTGGCGTATTTAAAATTTGTGACAGAAAAAATTATTTTTTGCAAAATTTACTATAGAAAATGCAATCCCTGGCGTAATTATAATTTGCGACACTAAACAATTATTTTTTGAATAATTTACTATAAAAAAGGCAATCCCTGGCTTAATTAAAATTTGAGACAGTAAAAAATTATTTTTTGCAAAATTTACTATAGAAAAGGCAATCCCTGGCGTAATTATAATTTGCGACACTAAACAATTATTTTTTGAATAATTTACTGTAGAAAAGGCAATCCCTGGCGTATTTAAAATTTGTGACAGAAAAAATTATTTTTTGCAAAATTTACTATAGAAAAGGCAATCCCTGGCGTAATTATAATTTGCGACACTAAACAATTATTTTTTGCAAAATTTACTATAGAAAAGGCAATCCCTGGCGTTATTAAAATTTGCGACACTAAACAATTAATTTTTGCAAAATTTACTATAGAAAAGGCAATCCCTGGCGTAATTAAAATTTGAGACAGTAAAAAATTATTTTTTGAATAATTTACTATAGAAAAGGCAATCCCTGGCGTATTTAACATTTGCAACAGTAAAAAATTATTTTTTGAATAATTTACTATAGAAAAGGCAATCCCTGACGTAATTAAAATTTGCGACACTAAACAATTAATTTTTGAATAATTTACTGTAGAAAAGGCAATCCCTGGCGTAATTAAAATTTGCGACAGTAAAAAATTATTTTTTGCAAAATTTACTATAGAAAAGGCAATACCTGGCGTAATTAAAATTTGCAACAGTATAAAATTATTTTTTGAATAATTTACTATAGAAAAGGCAATCCCTGGCGTAATTAAAATTTGAGACAGTATAAAATTAATTTTTGAATAATTTACTATAGAAAAGGCAATCCCTGGCGTAATTAAAATTTGCAACAGTATAAAATTATTTTTTTGAATAATTTACTATAGAAAAGGCAATCCCTGGCGTAATTAAAATTTGAGACAGTAAAAAATGAATTTTTGAATAATTTACTATAGAAAAGGCAATCCCTGGCGTAATAATAATTTGCGACAGTAAAAAATTATTTTTTGAATAATTTACTATAGAAAAGGCAATCCCTGGCGTAATTAAAATTTGCGACAGAAAAAAATGAATTTTTTGAATAATTTACTATAGAAAAGGCAATCCCTGGCGTAATTAAAATTTGAGATACCAAACAATTATTTTTTGCAAAATTTACTATACAAAAGGCAATCCCTGGCGTAATTAAAATTTGCGACACTAAACAATTATTTTTTGAATAATTTACTATAGAAAAGGCAATCCCTGGCGTATTTAAAATTTGCAACAGTAAAAAATTATTTTTTGCAAAATTTACTATAGAAAAGGCAATCCCTGGCGTAATTAAAATTTGCAACACTAAACAATTATTTTTTGCAAAATTTGCTATAGAAAAGGCAATCCCAGGCGTAATTATAATTTGCGACACTAAACAATTATTTTTTGCAAAATTTACTATAGAAAAGGCAATCCCTGGCGTAATTAAAATTTGCGACACTAAACAATTAATTTTTGCAAAATTTACTATAGAAAAGGCAATCCCTGGCGTAATTAAAATTTGCGACACTAAACAATTATTTTTTGCAAAATTTACTATAGAAAAGGCAATCCCTGGCGTAATTGAAATTTGCAACAGTAAACAATTATTTTTTGAATAATTTACTATACAAAAGGCAATCCCTGGCGTAATTATAATTTGCGACAGTAAAAAATTATTTTTTGAATAATTTACTATAGAAAAAGCAATCCCTGGCGTAATTAAAATTTGAGACAGTAAAAAGTTATTTTTTGAATAATTTACTATAGAAAAGGCAATCCCTGGCGTAATTAAAATTTGAGACACTAAACAATTATTTTTTGCAAAATATACTACAGAAAAGGCAATCCCTGGCGTAATTAAAATTTGCAACACTAAACAATTATTTTTTGCAAAATTTACTATACAAAAGGCAATCCCTGGCGTAATTAAAATTTGCGACAGTATAAAATTATTTTTTGAATAATTTACTATAGAAAAGGCAATCCCTGGCGTAATTAAAATTTGAGACAATAAAAAATGAATTTTTGAATAATTTACTATAGAAAAGGCAATCCCTGGCGTAATTAAAATTTGCGACACTAAACAATTATTTTTTGCAAAATTTACTATACAAAAGGCAATCCCTGGCGTATTTAAATTTTGCAACAGTAAAAAATTATTTTTTGAATAATTTACTATAGAAAAGGCAATCCCTGGCGTAATTAAAATTTGCGACAGTATAAAATTAATTTTTGCAAAATTTACTATAGAAAAGGCAATCCCTGGCGTAATTAAAATTTGCGACAGTATAAAATTATTTTTTGAATAATTTACTATAGAAATGGCAATCCCTGGCGTAATTATAATTTGCGACAGTAAAAAATTATTTTTTGAATAATTTACTATAGAAAAGGCAATCCCTGGCGTAATTATAATTTGCGACACTATACAATTATTTTTTGATTAATTTACTATAGAAAAGGCAATCTCTGGCGTAATTATAATTTACGACAGTAAAAAATTAATTTTTGCAACATTTACTATAGAAAAGGCAATCCCTGGCGTAATTAAAATTTGCGACAGAAAAAAATTATTTTTTGAATAATTTACTATAGAAAAGGCAATCCCTGGAGTAATTAAAATTTGCGACACTAAACAATTAATTTTTGCAAAATTTACTATAGAAAAGGCAATCACTGGCGTAATTAAAATTTGCGACACAAAACAATTATTTTTTGAATAATTTACTATACAAAAGCAATCCCTGGCGTAATTAAAATTTGCGACACTAAGCAATTATTTTTTGCAAAATTTACTATAGAAAAGGCAATCCCTGGCGTAATTAAAATTTGCAACAGTAAAAAATTATTTTTTGAATAATTTACTATAGAAAATGCAATCCCTGGCGTAATTAAAATTTGCGACAGTAAAAAATTATTTTTTGAATAATTTACTATAGAAAAGGCAATCCCTGGCGTAATTATAATTTGCAAAAGTAAAAAATTATTTTTTGCAGAATTTACTATAGAAAAGGCAATCCCTGGCGTAATTAAAATTTGAGACAGTAAAAAATGAATTTTTGAATAATTTACTATAGAAAAGGCAATCCCTGGCGTAGTTAAAATTTGCGACACTAAACAATTATTTTTTGCAAAATTTACTATAGAAAAGGCAATCCCTGGCGTAATTAAAATTTGCGACAGTAAAAAATGAATTTTTGAATAATTTACTATAGAAAAGGCAATCCCTGGCGTAATTAAAATTTGAGACAGTAAAAAATTAATTTTTGTATAATTTACTATACAAAAGGCAATCCCTGGCGTAATTAAAATTTGCGACACTAAACAATTATTTTTTGAATAATTTACTATAGAAAAGGCAATCCCTGGCGTAATTAAAATTTGCGACACTAAACAATTATTTTTGCAAAATTTACTATAGAAAAGGCAATCCCTGGCGTAATTAAAATTTGAGACAATATAAAATTAATTTTTGAATAATTTACTATAGAAAAGGCAATCCCTTGCGTAATTAAAATTTGCAACAGTATAAAATTATTTTTTGAATAATTTACTATAGAAAAGGCAATCCCTGGCGTAATTAAAATTTGAGACAGTAAAAAATGAATTTTTGAATAATTTACTATAGAAAAGGCAATCCCTGGCGTAATTATAATTTACGACAAAAAAAAATTATTTTTTGAATAATTTACTATAGAAAAGGCAATCCCTGGCGTAATTAAAATTTGCGACAGTAAAAAATTAATTTTTTGAATAATTTTCTATAGAAAAGGCAATCCCTGGCGTAATTAAAATTTGAGACACTAAACAATTATTTTTTGCAAAATTTACTATACAAAAGGCAATCCCTGGCGTAATTAAAATTTGCGACAGTAAAAAATGAATTTTTGAGTAATTTACTATAGAAAAGGCAATCCCTGGCGTAATTAAAATTTGAGACAGTATAAAATTATTTTTTGAATAATTTACTATAGAAAAGGCAATCCCTGGCGTAATTAAAATTTGCGACAGTAAAAAATTATTTTTTGAATAATTTACTATAGAAAAGGCAATCCCTGGCGTAATTATAATTTGCGACAGTAAAAAATTATTTTTTGAATAATATACTATAGAAAAGGCAATCCCTGGCGTAATTAAAATTTGAGACAGTAAAAAATTATTTTTTGAATAATTTACTATAGAAAAAGCAATCCCTGGCGTAATTATAATTTGCGACTGTAAAAAATTATTTTTTGAATAATTTACTATACAATAGGCAATCCCTGCCGTAATTAAAATTTGCAACAGTAAAAAATTATTTTTTGAATAATTTACTATAGAAAAGGCAATCCCTGGCGTAATTATAATTTGCGAAACTAAACAATTATTTTTTGAATAATTTACTATAGAAAAGGCAATCCCTGGCGTATTTAAAATTTGCAACAGTAAAAAATTATTTTTTGCAAAATTTACTATAGAAAAGGCAATCCCTGGCGTAATTAAAATTTGCAACACTAAACAATTATTTTTTGCAAAATTTACTATAGAAAAGGCAATCCCAGGCGTAATTATAATTTGCGACACTAAACAATTATTTTTTTTGCAAAATTTACTATACAAAAGGCAATCCCTGGCGTAATTAAAATTTGCGACAGTATAAAATTATTTTTTGAATATTTTACTATAGAAAAGGCAATCCCTGGCGTAATTAAAATTTGAGACAATAAAAAATGAATTTTTGAATAATTTACTATAGAAAAGGCAATCCCTGGCGTAATTAAAATTTGCGACACTAAACAATTATTTTTTGCAAAATTTACTATACAAAAGGCAATCCCTGGCGTATTTAAATTTTGCAACAGTAAAAAATTATTTTTTGAATAATTTACTATAGAAAAGGCAATCCCTGGCGTAATTAAAATTTGCGACAGTATAAAATTAATTTTTGCAAAATTTACTATAGAAGAGGCAATCCCTGGCGTAATTAAAATTTGCGACAGTATAAAATTATTTTTTGAATAATTTACTATAGAAATGGCAATCCCTGGCGTAGTTATAATTTGCGACAGTAAAAAATTATTTGTTGAATAATTTACTATAGAAAAGGCAATCCCTGGCGTAATTATAATTTGCGACAGTAAAAAATTAATTTTTGCAACATTTACTATAGAAAAGGCAATCCCTGGCGTAATTAAAATTTGCGACAGTAAAAAATTATTTTTTGAATAATTTACTATAGAAAAGGCAATCCCTGGCGTAATTAAAATTTGAGACAGTATAAAATTATTTTTTGAATAATTTACTATAGAAAAGGCAATCCCTGGCGTAATTAAAATTTGCGACAGTAAAAAATTATTTTTTGAATAATTTACTATAGAAAAGGCAATCCCTGGCGTAATTATAATTTGCGACAGTAAAAAATTAATTTTTGCAACATTTACTATAGAAAAGGCAACCCCTGGCGTAATTAAAATTTGCGACAGTAAAAAATTATTTTTTGAATAATTTACTATAGAAAAGGCAATCCCTGGCGTAATTAAAATTTGCGACACTAAACAATTAATTTTTGCAAAATTTACTATAGAAAAGGCAATCCCTGGCGTAATTAAAATTTGCGACACTAAACAATTATTTTTTGAATAATTTACTATACAAAAGGCAATCCCTGGCGTAATTAAAATTTGCGACACTAAGCAATTATTTTTTGCAAAATTTACTATAGAAAAGGCAATCCCTGGCGTAATTAAAATTTGCAACATTAAAAAATTATTTTTTGAATAATTTACTATAGAAAAGGCAATCCCTGGCGTAATTAAAATTTGCGACAGTAAAAAATTATTTTTTGAATAATTTACTATAGAAAAGGCAATCCCTGGCGTAATTATAATTTGCAACAGTAAAAAATTATTTTTTGCAGAATTTACTATAGAAAAGGCAATCCCTGGCGTAATTAAAATTTGAGACAGTAAAAAATGAATTTTTGAATAATTTACTATAGAAAAGGCAATCCCTGGCGTAATTAAAATTTGCGACACTAAACAATTATTTTTTGCAAAATTTACTATAGAAAAGGCAATCCCTGGCGTAATTAAAATTTGCGACAGTAAAAAATGAATTTTTGAATAATTTACTATAGAAAAGGCAATCCCTGGCGTAATTAAAATTTGAGACAGTAAAAAATGAATTTTTGAATAATTTACTATACAAAAGGCAATCCCTGGCGTAATTAAAATTTGCGACACTAAACAATTATTTTTTGAATAATTTACTATAGAAAAGGTAATCCCTGGCGTAATTAAAATTTGCGACACTAAACAATTATTTTTTGCAAAATTTACTATAGAAAATGCAATCCCTGGCGTAATTAAAATTTGCAACAGTAAAAAATTATTTTTGAATAATTTACTATAGAAAAGGCAATCCCTTTCGTAATTATAATTTGCAACAGTAAAAAATTATTTTTTGCAAAATTTACTATAGAAAAGGCAATCCCTGGCGTAATTAAAATTTGCGACAGTAAAAAATGAATTTTTGAATAATTTACTATAGAAAAGGCAATCCCTGGCGTAATTAAAATTTGAGACAGTATAAAATTATTTTTTGAATAATTTACTATAGAAAAGGCAATCCCTGGCGTAATTAAAATTTGCGACAGTAAAAAATTATTTTTTGAATAATTTACTATAGAAAAGGCAATCCCTGGCGTAATTATAATTTGCGACAGTAAAAAATTATTTTTTGAATAATATACTATAGAAAAGGCAATCCCTGGCGTAATTAAAATTTGGGACAGTAAAAAATTATTTTTTGAATAATTTACTATAGAAAAAGCAATCCCTGGCGTAATTATAATTTGCGACAGTAAAAAGATATTTTTTGCAAAATTTACTATACAAAAGGCAATCCCTGGCGTAATTAAAATTTGCGACAGTAAAAAATTATTTTTTGAATAATTTACTATACAAAAGGCAATCCCTGGCATAATTAAAATTTGCAACAGTAAAAAATTCTTTTTTGAATAATTTACTATAGAAAAGGCAATCCCTGGCGTAATTATAACTTGCGACACTAAACAATTATTTTTTGAATAATTTACTATAGAAAAGGCAATCCCTGGCGTATTTAAAATTTGCAACAGTAAAAAATTATTTTTTGCAAAATTTACTATAGAAAAGGCAATCCCTGGCGTAATTAAAATTTGCAAAACTAAACAATTATTTTTTGCAAAATTTACTATAGAAAAGGCAATCCCAGGCGTAATTATAATTTGCGACACTAAACAATTATTTTTTGCAAAATTTACTATAGAAAAGGCAATCCCTGGCGTAATTAAAATTTGCGACACTAAACAATTATTTTTTGCAAAATTTACTATATAAAAGGCAATCCCTGGCGTATTTAAATTTTGCATCAGTAAAAAATTATTTTTTGAATAATTTACTATAGAAAAGGCAATCCCTGGCGTAATTAAAATTTGCGACAGTATAAAATTAATTTTTGCAAAATTTACTATAGAAAAGGCAATCCCTGGCGTAATTAAAATTTGCGACAGTATAAAATTATTTTTTGAATAATTTACTATAGAAATGGCAATCCCTGGCGTAATTATAATTTGCGACAGTAAAAAATTATTTTTTGAATAATTTACTATAGAAAAGGCAATCCCTGGCGTAATTATAATTTGCGACAGTAAAAAATTAATTTTTGCAACATTTACTATAGAAAAGGCAATCCCTGACGTAATTAAAATTTGCGACAGTAAAAAATTATTTTTTGAATAATTTACTATAGAATAGGCAATCCCTGGCGTAATTAAAATTTGCGACACTAAACAATTAATTTTTGCAAAATTTACTATAGAAAAGGCAATCCCTGGCGTAATTAAAATTTGCGACACTAAACAATTATTTTTTGAATAATTTACTATACAAAAGGCAATCCCTGGCGTAATTAAAATTGGCGACACTAAGCAATTATTTTTTGCAAAATTTACTATAGAAAAGGCAATCCCTGGCGTAATTAAAATTTGCAACAGTAAAAAATTATTTTTTGAATAATTTACTATAGAAAAGGCAATCCCTGGCGTAATTAAAATTTGCGACAGTAAAAAATTATTTTTTGAATAATTTACTATAGAAAAGGCAATCCCTGGCGTAATTATAATTTGCAACAGTAAAAAATTATTTTTTGCAGAATTTACTATAGAAAAGGCAATCCCTGGCGTAATTAAAATTTGAGACAGTAAAAAATGAATTTTTGAATAATTTACTATAGAAAAGGCAATCCCTGGCGTAATTAAAATTTGCGACACTAAACAATTATTTTTTGCAAAATTTACTATAGGAAAGTTAATCCCTGCCGTAATTAAAATTTGCGACAGTAAAAAATGAATTTTTGAATAATTTACTATAGAAAAGGCAATCCCTGGCGTAATTAAAATTTGAGACAGTAAAAAATGAATTTTTGAATAATTTACTATACAAAAGGCAATCCCTGGCGTAATTAAAATTTGCGACACTAAACAATTATTTTTTGAATAATTTACTATAGAAAAGGCAATCCCTGGCGTAATTAAAATTTGCGACACTAAACAATTATTTTTTGCAAAATTTACTATAGAAAATGCAATCCCTGGCGTAATTAAAATTTGCAACAGTAAAAAATTATTTTTTGAATAATTTACTATAGAAAAGGCAATCCCTGGCGTAATTATAATTTGCAACAGTAAAAAATTATTTTTTGCAAAATTTACTATAGAAAAGGCAATCCCTGGCGTAATTAAAATTTGCGACAGTAAAAAATGAATTTTTGAATAATTTACTATAGAAAAGGCAATCCCTGGCGTAATTAAAATTTGAGACAGTATAAAATTATTTTTTGAATAATTTACTATAGAAAAGGCAATCCCTGGCGTAATTAAAATTTGCGACAGTAAAAAATTATTTTTTGAATAATTTACTATAGAAAAGGCAATCCCTGGCGTAATTATAATTTGCGACAGTAAAAAATTAATTTTTGCAACATTTACTATAGAAAAGGCAATCCCTGGCGTAATTAAAATTTGCGACAGTAAAAAATTATTTTTTGAATAATTTACTATAGAAAAGGCAATCCCTGGCGTAATTAAAATTTGCGACACTAAACAATTAATTTTTGCAAAATTTACTATAGAAAAGGCAATCCCTGGCGTAATTAAAATTTGCGACACTAAACAATTATTTTTTGAATAATTTACTATACAAAAGGCAATCCCTGGCGTAATTAAAATTTGCGACACTAAGCAATTATTTTTTGCAAAATTTACTATAGAAAAGGCAATCCCTGGCGTAATTAAAATTTGCAACAGTAAAAAATTATTTTTTGAATAATTTACTATAGAAAAGGCAGTCCCTGGCGTAATTAAAATTTGCGACAGTAAAAAATTATTTTTTGAATAATTTACTATAGAAAAGGCAATCCCTGGCGTAATTATAATTTGCAACAGTAAAAAATTATTTTTTGCAGAATTTACTATAGAAAAGGCAATCCCTGGCGTATTTAAAATTTTAGACAGTAAAAAATGAATTTTTGAATAATTTACTATACAAAAGGCAATCCCTGGCGTAATTAAAATTTGCGACACTAAACAATTATTTTTTGCAAAACTTACTATAGAAAAGGCAATCCCTGGCGTAATTAAAATTTGCGACAGTAAAAAATGAATTTTTGAATAATTTACTATAGAAAAGGCAATCCCTGGCGTAATTAAAATTTGAGACAGTAAAAAATGAATTTTTGAATAATTTACTATACAAAAGGCAATCCCTGGCGTAATTAAAATTTGCGACACTAAACAATT
Source organism: Dioctria linearis (assembly GCA_963930735.1). Taxonomy (NCBI): domain Eukaryota; kingdom Metazoa; phylum Arthropoda; class Insecta; order Diptera; family Asilidae; genus Dioctria; species Dioctria linearis. The sequence goes on along the minus strand of CAWVNZ010000093.1, from coordinate 12,330 downwards.
ATTTTTTGAATAATTTACTATAGAAAAGGCAATCCCTGGCGTAATTAAAATTTGCGACACTAAACAATTATTTTTTGCAAAATTTACTATAGAAAATGCAATCCCTGGCGTAATTAAAATTTGCAACAGTAAAAAATTATTTTTTGAATAATTTACTATAGAAAAGGCAATCCCTGGCGTAATTATAATATGCAACAGTAAAAAATTATTTTTTGCAAAATTTACTATAGAAAAGGCAATCCCTGGCGTAATTAAAATTTGCGACAGTAAAAAATGAATTTTTGAATAATTTACTATAGAAAAGGCAATCCCTGGCGTAATTAAAATTTGAGACAGTATAAAATTATTTTTTGAATAATTTACTATAGAAAAGGCAATCCCTGGCGTAATTAAAATTTGCGACAGTAAAAAATTATTTTTTGAATAATTTACTATAGAAAAGGCAATCCCTGGCGTAATTATAATTTGCGACAGTAAAAAATTATTTTTTGAATAATATACTATAGAAAAGGCAATCCCTGGCGTAATTAAAATTTGGGACAGTAAAAAATTATTTTTTGAATAATTTACTATAGAAAAAGCAATCCCTGGCGTAATTATAATTTGCGACAGTAAAAAATTATTTTTTGCAAAATTTACTATACAAAAGGCAATCCCTGGCGTAATTAAAATTTGCGACAGTAAAAAATTATTTTTTGAATAATTTACTATACAAAAGGCAATCCCTGGCATAATTAAAATTTGCAACAGTAAAAAATTATTTTTTGAATAATTTACTATAGAAAAGGCAATCCCTGGCGTAATTATAATTTGCGACACTAAACAATTATTTTTTGAATAATTTACTATAGAAAAGGCAATCCCTGGCGTATTTAAAATTTGCAACAGTAAAAAATTATTTTTTGCAAAATTTACTATATAAAAGGCAATCCCTGGCGTAATTAAAATTTGCAAAACTAAACAATTATTTTTTGCAAAATTTACTATAGAAAAGGCAATCCCAGGCGTAATTATAATTTGCGACACTAAACAATTATTTTTTGCAAAATTTACTATAGAAAAGGCAATCCCTGGCGTAATTAAAATTTGCGACACTAAACAATTATTTTTTGCAAAATTTACTATACAAAAGGCAATCCCTGGCGTATTTAAATTTTGCAACAGTAAAAAATTATTTTTTGAATAATTTACTATAGAAAAGGCAATCCCTGGCGTAATTAAAATTTGCGACAGTATAAAATTAATTTTTGCAAAATTTACTATAGAAAAGGCAATCCCTGGCGTAATTAAAATTTGCGACAGTATAAAATTATTTTTTGAATAATTTACTATAGAAATGGCAATCCCTGGCGTAATTATAATTTGCGACAGTAAAAAATTATTTTTTGAATAATTTACTATAGAAAAGGCAATCCCTGGCGTAATTATAATTTGCGACAGTAAAAAATTAATTTTTGCAACATTTACTATAGAAAAGGCAATCCCTGGCGTAATTAAAATTTGCGACAGTAAAAAATTATTTTTTGAATAATTTACTATAGAAAAGGCAATCCCTGGCGTAATTAAAATTTGCGACACTAAACAATTAATTTTTGAATAATTTACTATAGAAAAGGCAATCCCTGGCGTAATTAAAATTTGCGACACTAAACAATTATTTTTTGAATAATTTACTATACAAAAGGCAATCCCTGCCGTAATTAAAATTTGCGACACTAAGCAATTATTTTTTGCAAAATTTACTATAGAAAAGGCAATCCCTGGCGTAATTAAAATTTGCAACAGTAAAAAATTATTTTTTGAACAATTTACTATAGAAAAGGCAATCCCTGGCGTAATTAAAATTTGCGACAGTAAAAAATTATTTTTTGAATAATTTACTATAGAAAAGGCAATCCCTGGCGTAATTATAATTTGCAACAGTAAAAAATTATTTTTTGCAGAATTTACTATAGAAAAGGCAATCCCTGGCGTAATTAAAATTTGAGACAGTAAAAAATGAATTTTTGAATAATTTACTATAGAAAAGGCAATCCCTGGCGTAATTAAAATTTGCGACACTAAACAATTATTTTTTGCAAAATTTACTATAGAAAAGGCAAACCCTGGCGTAATTAAAATTTGCGACAGTAAAAAATGAATTTTTGAATAATTTACTATAGAAAAGGCAATCCCTGGCGTAATTAAAATTTGAGACAGTAAAAAATGAATTTTTGAATAATTTACTATACAAAAGGCAATCCCTGGCGTAATTAAAATTTGCGCCACTAAACAATTATTTTTTGAATAATTTACTATAGAAAAGGCAATCCCTGGCGTAATTAAAATTTGCGACACTAAACAATTATTTTTTGCAAAATTTACTATAGAAAATGCAATCCCTGGCGTAATTAAAATTTGCAACAGTAAAAAATTATTTTTTGTATAATTTACTATAGAAAAGGCAATCCCAGGCGTAATTATAATTTGCAACAGTAAAAAATTATTTTTTGCAAAATTTACTATAGAAGAGGCAATCCCTGGCGTAATTAAAATTTGCGACAGTAAAAAATGAATTTTTGAATAATTTACTATAGAAAAGGCAATCCCTGGCGTAATTAAAATTTGAGACAGTATAAAATTATTTTTTGAATAATTTACTATAGAAAAGGCAATCCCTGGCGTAATTAAAATTTGCGACAGTAAAAAATTATTTTTTGAATAATTTACTATAGAAAAGGCAATCCCTGGCGTAATTATAATTTGCGACAGTAAAAAATTAATTTTTGCAACATTTACTATAGAAAAGGCAAACCCTGTCGTAATTAAAATTTTCGACAGTAAAAAATTATTTTTTGAATAATTTACTATAGAAAAGGCAATCCCTGGCGTAATTAAAATTTGCGACACTAAACAATTAATTTTTGCAAAATTTACTATAGAAAAGGCAATCCCTGGCGTAATTAAAATTTGCGACACTAAACAATTATTTTTTGAATAATTTACTATACAAAAGGCAATCCCTGGCGTAATTAAAATTTGCGACACTAAGCAATTATTTTTTGCAAAATTTACTATAGAAAAGGCAATCCCTGGCGTAATTAAAATTTGCAACAGTAAAAAATTATTTTTTGAATATTTTACTATAGAAAAGGCAATCCCTGGCGTAATTAAAATTTGCGACAGTAAAAAATTATTTTTTGAATAATTTACTATAGAAAAGGCAATCCCTGGCGTAATTATAATTTGCAACAGTAAAAAATTATTTTTTGCAGAATTTACTATAGAAAAGGCAATCCCTGGCGTAATTAAAATTTGAGACAGTAAAAAATGAATTTTTGAATAATTTACTATAGAAAAGGCAATCCCTGGCGTAATTAAAATTTGCGACACTAAACAATTATTTTTTGCAAAATTTACTATAGAAAAGGCAATCCCTGGCGTAATTAAAATTTGCGACAGTAAAAAATGAATTTTTGAATAATTTACTATAGAAAAGGCAATCCCTGGCGTAATTAAAATTTGAGACAGTAAAAAATGAATTTTTGAATAATTTACTATACAAAAGGCAATCCCTGGCGTAATTAAAATTTGCGACACTAAACAATTATTTTTTGAATAATTTACTATAGAAAAGGCAATCCCTGGCGTAATTAAAATTTGCGACACTAAACAATTATTTTTTGCAAAATTTACTATAGAAAATGCAATCCCTGGCGTAATTAAAATTTGCAACAGTAAAAAATTATTTTTTGAATAATTTACTATAGAAAAGGCAATCCCTGCCGTAATTAAAATTTGCGACAGTAAAAAATCAATTTTTGAATAATTTACTATAGAAAAGGCAATCCCTGGCGTAATTAAAATTTGAGACAGTATAAAATTATTTTTTGAATAATTTACTATAGAAAAGGCAATCCCTGGCGTAATTAAAATTTGCGACAGTAAAAAATTATTTTTTGAAAATTTACTATAAAAAGGCAATCCCTGGCGTAATTATAATTTGCGACAGTAAAAAATTATTTTTTGAATAATATACTATAGAAAAGGCAATCCCTGGCGTAATTAAAATTTGGGACAGTAAAAAATTATTTTTTGAATAATTTACTATAGAAAAGGCAATCCCCGGCGTAATTATAATTTGCAACAGTAAAAAATTATTTTTTGCAGAATTTACTATAGAAAAGGCAATCCCTGGCGTAATTAAAATTTGAGACAGTAAAAAATGAATTTTTGAATAATTTACTATAGAAAAGGCAATCCCTGGCGTAATTAAAATTTGCGACACTAAACAATTATTTTTTGCAAAATTTACTATAGAAAAGGCAATCCCTGGCGTAAGTAAAATTTGCGACACTAAACAATTATTTTTTGCAAAATTTACTATAGAAAATGCAATCCCTGGCGTAATTAAAATTTGCAACAGTAAAAAATTATTTTTTGAATAATTTACTATAGAAAAGGCAATCCCTGCCGTAATTAAAATTTGCGACAGTAAAAAATCAATTTTTGAATAATTTACTATAGAAAAGGCAATCCCTGGCGTAATTAAAATTTGAGACAGTATAAAATTATTTTTTGAATAATTTACTATAGAAAAGGCAATCCCTGGCGTAATTAAAATTTGCGACAGTAAAAAATTATTTTTTGAATAATTTACTATAAAAAGGCAATCCCTGGCGTAATTATAATTTGCGACAGTAAAAAATTATTTTTTGAATAATATACTATAGAAAAGGCAATCCCTGGCGTAATTAAAATTTGGGACAGTAAAAAATTATTTTTTGAATAATTTACTATAGAAAAAGCAATCCCTGGCGTAATTATAATTTGCGACAGTAAAAAATTATTTTTTGCAAAATTTACTATACAAAAGGCAATCCCTGGCGTAATTAAAATTTGCGACAGTAAAAAATTATTTTTTGAATAATTTACTATACAAAAGGCAATCCCTGGCGTATTTAAAATTTGCAACAGTAAAAAATTATTTTTTGCAAAATTTACTATAGAAAAGGCAATCCCTGGCGTAATTAAAATTTGCAAAACTAAACAATTATTTTTTGCAAAATTTACTATAGAAAAGGCAATCCCAGGCGTAATTATAATTTGCGACACTAAACAATTATTTTTTGCAAAATTTACTATAGAAAAGGCAATCCCTGGCGTAATTAAAATTTGCGACACTAAACAATTAATTTTTGCAAAATTTACTATAGAAAAGGCAATCCCTGGCGTAATTAAAATTTGCGACACTAAACAATTATTTTTTGAAAAATTTACTATAGAAAAGGCAATCCCTGGCGTAATTAAAATTTGCAACAGTAAACAATTATTTTTTGAATAATTTACTATACAAAAGGCAATCCCTGGCATAATTATAATTTGCGACAGTAAAAAATTATTTTTTGAATAATTTACTATAGAAAAAGCAATCCCTGGCGTAATTAAAATTTGAGACAGTAAAAAATTATTTTTTTTATAATTTACTATAGAAAAAGCAATCCCTGGCGTAATTAAAATTTGAGACACTAAACAATTATTTTTTGCAAAATTTACTATAGAAAAGGCAATCCCTGGCGTAATTAAAATTTGCAACACTAAACAATTATTTTTTGCAAAATTTACTATACAAAAGGCAATCCCTGGCGTAATTAAAATTTGCGACAGGATAAAATTATTTTTTGAATAATTTACTATAGAAAAGGCAATCCCTGGCGTAATTAAAATTTGAGACAGTAAAAAATGAATTTTTGAATAATTTACTATAGAAAAGGCAATCCCTGGCGTAATTAAAATTTGCAACACTAAACAATTATTTTTTGCAAAATTTACTATACAAAAGGCAATCCCTGGCGTATTTAAATTTTGCAACAGTAAAAAATTATTTTTTGAATAATTTACTATAGAAAAGGCAATACCTGGCGTAATTAAAATTTGCGACAGTATAAAATTAATTTTTGCAAAATTTACTATAGAAAAGGCAATCCCTGGCGTAATTAAAATTTGCGACAATAAACAATTATTTTTTGAATAATTTACTATACAAAAGGCAATCCCTGGCGTAATTAAAATTTGCGACACTAAACAATTATTTTTTGCAAAATTTACTATAGAAAAGGCAATCCCTGGCGTAATTAAAATTTGCAACAGTAAAAAATTATTTTTTGAATAATTTACTATAGAAAAGGCAATCCCTGGCGTAATTAAAATTTGCGACAGTAAAAAATTATTTTTTGAATAATTTACTATAGAAAAGGCAATCCCTGGCGTAATTATAATTTGCAACAGTAAAAAATTATTTTTTGCAAAATTTACTATAGAAAAGGCAATCCCTGGCGTAATTAAAATTTGAGACAGTAAAAAATGAATTTTTGAATAATTTACTATAGAAAAGGCAATCCCTGGCGTAATTAAAATTTGCGACACTAAACAATTATTTTTTGCAAAATTTACTATAGAAAGGCAATCCCTGGCGTAATTAAAATTTGCGACAGTAAAAAATGAATTTTTGAATAATTTACTATAGAAAAGGCAATCCCTGGCGTAATTAAAATTTGAGACAGTAAAAAATGAATTTTTGAATAATTTACTATAGAAAAGGCAATCCCTGGCGTAATTAAAATTTGAGACAGTAAAAAATGAATTTTTGAATAATTTACTATAGAAAAGGCAATCCCTGGCGTAATTAAAATTTGCGACACTTAACAATTATTTTTTGCAAAATTTACTATACAAAGGCAATCCCTGGCGTAATTAAAATTTGAGACAGTAAAAAATTACTTTTTGAATAATTTACTATAGAAAAGGCAATCCCTGGCGTAATTAAAATTTGCGACAGTAAAAAATTATTTTTTGAATAATTTACTATAGAAAAGGCAATCCCTGGCGTAATTAAAATTTGAGACAGTAAAAAATTATTTTTTGCAAAATTTACTATAGAAAAGGCAATCCCTGGCGTAATTAAAATTTGAGACAGAAAAAAATGAATTTTTGAATAATTTACTATAGAAAAGGCAATCCCTGGCTTAATTAAAATTTGCGACAGTAAAAAATTATTTTTTGAATAATTTACTATAGAAAAGGCAATCCCTGGCGTAATTATAATTTGCAACAGTAAAAAATTATTTTTTGCAAAATTTACTATAGAAAAGGCAATCCCTGGCGTAATTAAAATTTGAGACAGTAAAAAATGAATTTTTGAATAATTTACTATAGAAAAGGCAATCCCTGGCGTAATCAAAATTTGCGACACTAAACAATTATTTTTTGCAAAATTTACTATAGAAAAGGCAATCCCTGGCGTAATTAAAATTTGAGACAGTAAAAAATGAATTTTTGAATAATTTACTATAGAAAAGGCAATCCCTGGCGTAATTAAAATTTGCGACACTAAACAATTATTTTTTGAATAATTTACTATAGAAAAGGCAATCCCTGGCGTAATTATAATTTGCAACAGTAAAAAATTATTTTTTGCAAAATTTACTATAGAAAAGGCAATCCCTGGCGTAATTAAAATTTGAGACAGTAAAATATGAATTTTTGAATAATTTACTATAGAAAAGGCAATCCCTGGCGTAATTAAAATTTGCGACACTAAACAATTATTTTTTGCAAAATTTACTATAGAAAAGGGAATCCCTGGCGTAATTAAAATTTGCGACAGAAAAAAATTATTTTTTGAATTATTTACTATAGAAAAGGCAATCCCTGGCGTAATTAAAATTTGAGACAGTAAAAAATGAATTTTTGAATAATTTACTATAGAAAAGGCAATCCCTGGCGTAATTAAAATTTGAGACAGTAAAAAATGAATTTTTGAATAATTTACTATAGAAAAGGCAATCCCTGGCGTAATTAAAATTTGCGACACTAAACAATTATCTTTTGAATAATTTACTATACAAAAGCCAATCCCTGGCGTAATTAAAATTTGCAACAGTAAACAATTATTTTTTGAATAATTTACTATACAAAAGGCAATCCCTGGCGTAATTATAATTTGCGACAGTAAAAAATTATTTTTTGAATAATTTACTATAGAAAAGGCAATCCTGGCGTAATTAAAATTTGCGACAGTAAAAAATGAATTTTTGAATAATTTACTATAGAAAAGGCAATCCTTGGCGTAATTAAAATTTGCGACACTAAACAATTATTTTTTGCAAAATTTACTATACAAAAGGCAATCCCTGGCGTATTTAAAATTTGCAACAGTAAAAAATTATTTTTTGAATAATTTACTATAGAAAAGGCAATCCCTGGCGTAATTAAAATTTGCGACAGTATAAAATTAATTTTTGCAAAATTTACTATAGAAAAGGCAATCCCTGGCGTAATTAAAATTTGCGACAGTATAAAATTATTTTTTGAATAATTTACTACAGAAAAGGCAATCCCTGGCGTAATTATAATTTGCGACAGCAAAAAATTATTTTTTGAATAATTTACTATAGAAAAGGCAATCCCTGGCGTAATTATAATTTGCGACAGTAAAAAATTATTTTTTGAATAATTTACTATAGAAAAGGCAATCCCTGGCGTAATTATAATTTGCGACAGTAAAAAATTATTTTTTGAATAATTTACTATAGAAAAGGCAATCCCTGGCGTAATTAAAATTTGCGACAGTAAAAAATTATTTTTTGCAAAATTTACTATACAAAAAGGCAATCCCTGGCGTATTTAAAATTTGCAACAGTAAAAAATTATTTTTTGAATAATTTACTATAGAAAAGGCAGTCCCTGGCGTAATTAAAATTTGCGACAGTATAAAATTAATTTTTGCAAAATTTACTATAGAAAAGGCAATCCCTGTCGTAATTAAAATTTGCGACAGTATAAAATTATTTTTTGAATAATTTACTATAGAAAAGGCAATCCCTGGCGTTATTATAATTTGCGACAGTAAAAAATTATTTTTTGAATAATTTACTATAGAAAAGGCAATCCCTGGCGTAATTATAATTTGAGACAGTAAAAAATGAATTTTTGAATAATTTACTATATAAAAGGCAATCCCTGGCGTAATTAAAATTTGCAACAGTATAAAATTATTTTTTGCAAAATTTACTATACAAAAGGTAATCCCTGGCGTAATTAAAATTTTAGACAGTAAAAAATGAATTTTTGCAAAATTTACTATACAAAAGGCAATCCCTGGCGTATTTAAAATTTGCAACAGTAAAAAATTATTTTTTGCAAAATTTACTATAGAACAGGCAATCCCTGGCGTAATTAAAATTTGCGACAGTAAAAAATGAATTTTTGTATAATTTACTATAGAAAAGGCAATCCCTGGCGTAATTAAAATTTGCGACACTAAACAATTATTTTTTGCAAAATTTACTATACAAAAAGGCAATCCCTGGCGTATTTAAAATTTGCAACAGTAAAAAATTATTTTTTGAATAATTTACTATAGAAAAGGCAATCCCTGGCGTAATTAAAATTTGCGACAGTATAAAATTAATTTTTGCAAAATTTACTATAGAAAAGGCAATTCCTGGCGTAATTAAAATTTGCGACAGTATAAAATTATTTTTTGAATAATTTACTATAGAAAAGGCAATCCCTGGCGTAATTATAATTTGCGACAGTAAAAAATTATTTTTTGAATAATTTACTATAGAAAAGGCAATCCCTGGCGTAATTATAATTTGAGACAGTAAAAAATGAATTTTTGAATAATTTACTATATAAAAGGCAATCCCTGGCGTAATTAAAATTTGCAACAGTATTAAATTATTTTTTGCAAAATTTACTACACAAAAGGCAATCCCTGGCGTAATTAAAATTTGAGACAGTAAAAAATGAATTTTTGCAAAATTTACTATACAAAAGGCAATCCCTGGCGTATTTAAAATTTGCAACAGTATAAAATTATTTTTTGCAAAATTTACTATAGACAAGGCAATCCCTGGCGTAATTAAAATTTGCGACAGTAAAAAATGAATTTTTGAACAATTTACTATAGAAAAGGCAATCCCTGGCGTAATTAAAATTTGCGACACTAAACAATTATTTTTTGCAAAATTTACTATAGAAAAGGCAATTTCTGGCGTAATTAAAATTTGCGACAGAAAAAAATTATTTTTTGAATAATTTACTATAGAAAAGGCAATCCCTGGCGTAATTAAAATTTGAGACAGTAAAAAATGATTTTTTGAATAATTTACTATAGAAAAGGCAATCCCTGGCGTAATTAAAATTTGAGACAGTAAAAAATGAATTTTTGAATAATTTACTATAGAAAAGGCAATCCCTGGCGTAAAATTTGCGACACTAAACAATTATTTTTTGAATAATTTACTATAGAAAAGGCAATCCCTGGCGTAGTTATAATTTGCAAGAGTAAAAAATTATTTTTTGCAAAATTTACTATAGAAAAGGCAATGCCTGGCGTAATTAAAATTTGAGACAGTAAAATATGAATTTTTGAATAATTTACTATAGAAAAGGCAATCCCTGGCGTAATTAAAATTTGCGACACTAAACAATTATTTTTTGCAAAATTTACTATATAAAAGGCAATCCCTGGCGTAATTAAAATTTGCGACAGAAAAAAATTATTTTTTGAATAATTTACTATAGAAAAGGCAATCCCTGGCGTAATTAAAATTTGAGACAGTAAAAAATGAATTTTTGAATAATTTACTATAGAAAAGGCAATCCCTGGCGTAATTAAAATTTGAGACAGTAAAAAATGAATTTTTGAATAATTTACTATAGAAAAGGCAATCCCTGGCGTAATTAAAATTTGCGACACTATACAATTATCTTTTGAATAATTTACTATACGAAAGCCAATCCCTGGCGTAATTAAAATTTGCAACAGTAAACAATTATTTTTTGAATAATTTACTATACAAAAGGCAATCCCTGGCGTAATTATAATTTGCGACAGTAAAAAATTATTTTTTGAATAATTTACTATAGAAAAGGCAATCCTGGCGTAATTAAAATTTGCGACAGTAAAAAATGAATTTTGAATAATTTACTATAGAAAAGGCAATCCTTGGCGTAATTAAAATTTGCGACACTAAACAATTATTTTTTGCAAAATTTACTATACAAAAGGCAATCCCTGGCGTATTTAAAATTTGCAACAGTAAAAAATTATTTTTTGAATAATTTACTATAGAAAAGGCAATCCCTGGCGTAATTAAAATTTGCGACAGTATAAAATTAATTTTTGCAAAATTTACTATAGAAAAGGCAATCCCTGGCGTAATTAAAATTTGCGACAGTATAAAATTATTTTTTGAATAATTTACTACAGAAAAGGCAATCCCTGGCGTAATTATAATTTGCGACAGCAAAAAATTATTTTTGAATAATTTACTATAGAAAAGGCAATCCCTGGCGTAATTATAATTTGCGACAGTAAAAAATTATTTTTGAATAATTTACTATAGAAAAGGCAATCCCTGGCGTAATTATAATTTGCGACAGTAAAAAATTATTTTTTGAATAATTTACTATAGAAAAGGCAATCCCTGGCGTAATTAAAATTTGCGACAGTAAAAAATTATTTTTTGCAAAATTTACTATACAAAAAGGCAATCCCTGGCGTATTTAAAATTTGCAACAGTAAAAAATTATTTTTTGAATAATTTACTATAGAAAAGGCAATCCCTGTCGTAATTAAAATTTGCGACAGTATAAAATTATTTTTGAATAATTTACTATAGAAAAGGCAATCCCTGGCGTAATTATAATTTGCGACAGTAAAAAATTATTTTTTGAATAATTTACTATAGAAAAGGCAATCCCTGGCGTAATTATAATTTGAGACAGTAAAAAATGAATTTTTGAATAATTTACTATATAAAAGGCAATCCCTGGCGTAATTAAAATTTGCAACAGTATAAAATTATTTTTTGCAAAATTTACTATACAAAAGGCAATCCCTGGCGTAGTTAAAATTTGAGACAGTAAAAAATGAATTTTTGCAAAATTTACTATACAAAAGGCAATCCCTGGCGTATTTAAAATTTGCAACAGTAAAAAATTATTTTTTGCAAAATTTACTATAGAACAGGCAATCCCTGGCGTAATTAAAATTTGCGACAGTAAAAAATGAATTTTTGTATAATTTACTATAGAAAAGGCAATCCCTGGCGTAATTAAAATTTGCGACAATAAACAATTATTTTTTGCAAAATTTACTATACAAAAACGCAATCCCTGGCGTATTTAAAATTTGCAACAGTAAAAAATTATTTTTTGAATAATTTACTATAGAAAAGGCAATCCCTGGCGTAATTAAAATTTGCGACAGTATAAAATTAATTTTTGCAAAATTTACTATAGAAAAGGCAATCCCTGGCGTAATTAAAATTTGCGACA